>JASSRZ010007228.1:0-31331 GCA_032164315.1 Malacoctenus gilli | reverse complement strand
GATTGTCTGCAGGTTTGTGTGTGTGTGTGTGTGTGTGTGTGTGTGTGTGTGTGTGTGTGTGTGTGTGTGTGTGTGTGTGTGTTTTCTAAAGACAAAATCAAAACCCTACGATTCAGATTGTGACAAAAACTTTATTCGTTTTGAATGAAGACCTTAATATAAACACATCAATTCAGAATAAAAATCGTGCCCAACACAAGGTGGAGCCTCCTCTGTCCAAAAAGTGTAATTACACCAAAACAATTGAGTTTCCGAACCTCAAAGATTTGTTTTTCTTTGCTCTTCGAGCAGTAAATTAAATTTTGACCTCCTGCTGACGTGAGATTTGCCAGCGTGTCCGTGACGGAGCTCGGTTCCCGTCAAAAGCGAGACGTTTCGGGCTAAATGCGCTCGATCGCTTAGATCAAATGAAGACAAAGGTCATAAATAACTCACGTCTTTCTCCTCGCGCGCTCTTCGACTCCATGTTTCGGGACGTCCGTGTTATTGCGCGGCCTTTGCACCTCTTTCTTCTCTGAAAATCGATAAAGTTTTTAACTCCCTAAATGTTCCGAAAGAATGTGTGTAATTCCGTCTGACGGCTCGCCGTGGGCCCGGCGTTGCCTCAGCGCGGCCGCTCGTCCCGCTCAACCCACCTGCAGCTCGCCCATGTGATTTGTTTCAAACGCCGATCTGTCAAGCGGCTGCGGCGAGCGCCATGAATTTTTTAAAGCGGCGGAGGAGACGGCGGCGCCCGGTTGTTGAGAGCGGAGTACCGCGAGAGCGGCAGGACGGCTGCGGCGTTGAAAACCAGCCGGGGGGAGGGAGCAGACACGGCACGTCGGCGGCATAAATCGGGAGAAAGTTTGTCTCTCGCGGCACCACGACACTCTGAAAACTTTCATTTGGCAGACTGAACCAAAAAAAGGCCAAAAATATTCACCATTTAAAAGAAAAAATCTTTATATATATACATTTTTTAAAAAAATGTGCATTGAGACCTAAAATTAAAAAAGATTAATTAGATATTTACAATTTTTTTTCTTTTTTTCTTTTCCTTTAAAAAAAACAAAAACAAAAAACAGACATTAAGAAAGGTTAAAAAATTAAATAATAATTAAAAATAATTTTAAAAATTAAAAAAAAATACACAACCTGGTCAAATTTCACTGCAGTGAGTAAGAACATGATGCAAAAATACACGACGAGTGTTCACAGAGTCCACGTCCTCAGGAGGGTTTAAATGAGATAAACACGTGACATTGATTTTGCATTTGAAACTATTTATCGAGTGTTTTGAGTTGTTTGGGGACCTGCGCTTCCACAGCCGGCAAAAAACACCCGGCAGAAAACACCAACAGTATCAAATAACAAAGACGCACAACCGTTATTGTTTTTGAAGTGGTTCAAATGCTCGTTTAAACGGCTAATCTGCGCTGCAGTTGGGTTTAATTACCTCTCACTTCCCGGTGACGCCGATCCTGCTCGTTTCCTCTCTGAAAGCCACCACAGGGTTCAAACAGGAGTCACACGGGGAAGGAAACACAAACATTTCAGACCGAAACCGTCGTTTGAGCGCAGCATCGACTCGCTCAGACATCGTCCGTTGTCATGCGGGTCCCCCCCCCGCCGCCCTCGCCGCGCCATCCGTCTCTCCGAGCGCCGCGTTCCGGTGCCTTTGGTTAGACGGACGCTGACAGACAGAGGGTCAGTGTCAGCAAACAAAGTGACACTGAAGTGACAGCCGGGGAAGTTATGGACGGACGCGCCGCGGCGTCCTCGTTGGGGGACGCTTTGGGGACGGAGGTCAAATGTGCGCCACCTGTCCTGATGAATGAGGCCAAAGCTTTTATGAATCACACCGACATGAATCTATATTGTGTAGGAAGAAGTGCAACTTTATTCTTTTTTTGGGGGGGGGGGGTTGTTTATCCGCGGCAGAGACAGGTTGGCAGATAGAGAGCAGAGAGCTGACAGTCGAGCATGTTGTGGAAGACAGTGTGGGAGGCGGCGATGTTTCCGTCTGTCTCCCGGTGAGTCAACTCTAACCCCCGATGGCTGCAGTACAAACTGTGTTCCTTCAACAAGCGCAGGAATCTGTTTATCTACCTGCAGGCAGCTCCTCGCCGCGGCTCCTCGCCGGGCTCCGGCACACTCTCCACAAGTAATAGGTTGGAACTCGGCTCATGACCTTGCTTGTCATCTCTGCTCTCCTTCGCTGTCACTCTCAAATACATCGCGAGAAAACAGGAGGGGAAAGAAGAAGAAGAAGAAAAAAAAAAAGCACCCAACAACAACAGCCGCCTTATTTTATAGCCCGAGTACGGCGAAAGTTGAGCAGGTTGAAGGCGAGGTGAGCAAAAAAAAAAAGAAAGAAGTGGCATCCAATTCCCTTCTCGCTGCCCCCGCTTTATCTCTGTCCTCTTGTTTGATATTCCGGTAAAGCCAAAGGAAGGAGAAGCGAGTCAGGGAGTCAGGGACGGGAATAATCCCGGGATTGAACCGGATGTTCGAGGGCGTCTCTCCGGCGCCGAGCGTCCGACCCGACCGGGAGGTGACGGAGAAAGTCAAAAATGTGTCTCCAGTGACAGAACAAAGTGTAGTCAACACCGTAAAAAAGGTTCACTTAGTCAAACGGAAACGTCAGACGCTTCCTCAGGCATCTTTAAACAACCGTCGGCATGCCAGGCTCTCTTAAAGGGCAACACACTGTAATAGAAATTTCTTTTGATTGTTTTGGATCAATAAAGCAACAAAATATCACCAAAATTCACTCAGTTACTCTTGGTGATATCTTCCAGCTGTCTTACAAGTTTCATGAAAATCTGTGAAAATGTTTGGGAGTTATGCAGCTTAAAGAAAAACAAACCAACGATTCTGGAACCAAAACATGTTTTAAAAACATTTTACACCTCAAATCCAGAAGAAAAGGTTGCCAATGGATAAAATCCTCCAAAATTCCTCAAAAATTAATGGTTGTGTTATATTTCAAGCTGGCTTCCCGTGTAAACATGTGTAATCTGGCTTGATGTGCGTTTGTAGGGCTACAGAATTCGCTGTGGGAAAATCGTGTCTCCCACATGGCTGAAAACAAGGCTGCATCTTTCTCTTACGTGTCTGTTTCTGGTCTCCGAACGTGGCACAGCTCGTGTTGAGTTAGTGGAAAACACAAAGATGAAACGACGCGGAAACCTGGCGCATCGTCTGTTGGCCGGAGTGTTTGTGAAACAGAACAGAACAAGGAGAGCTGGGAGGAAAACGGGAAGAAAGAAAAGAAAACGAGCGTCAGATTCGGTGTGGACAGAGAAGAGAAAGACACCGTTCAAACGGAGAAGGGAGGAAGATGAGTGAGACGTTTTAGTGCTCTCTGTTGGTTTTTTTCCCCCCTCTCCGCCCGGTGACAAACAGTGACGAATGATGGATGAAATTAAAAGAGAGACAAGCGAAGGGGAGAAACTACTTCCCCTGCGGGCGCCACATAAAGAAGTATTGTCTTTATTACACCCCGGTCTCCCGCCAACACACTCCGCAGTGCGTCCGCGTGTGTTTACAGTGCGTGTTTGTCTTTGTCAGAGCGGAGCGACACCGAGCTCCGCCGGATGAAAATCTCTTGATGGAGGTGTCAGCTTGAATCTGCAGATACGGAGCGAAGAGCGCTTTATCCGGCCGGGATCGGCTGTTGCGGCTGTTACGCGTTCCGTAGAAACTCTGTGTGTGTGTGAGTGTGTGTTCTCTGCATATCTGTGTGTGTGTGTGTGTGTGTGTCCTCCCTCGGTCCGTCCATGGGGCCCATTACTCCGGCAGGGTGTTAATTATTCTTCTAATGCTTAAAGTGCAGCTCCCTTTGAAGACGCTCTCATCATCAAAATACCACTTTAATCAACGGTGTGTCCCCACTCGTTTACAACTCGCTTAGTGGCTAATTAACCAAATTTCCAAATGAGACAGCTGGGACTTGGACAGGCGTTCACAGAGGAATACAGGAAGTGGCGACCGCGCGCGCCGACAACACGCCATCTGACAGGACGGCGCTCGGAAACGGACGCTTATTTTTTTTTTTGGCTTTTTTCAAAGAATCCAATCAAAGTCAAACGGCTCGTTGGTCCAAAAATCAAACTCTCCACTGACCAAAGAGGAGTTGACCTTTATTTTGAAGGCTCCCGTTTCGGGGTTACAAGCGAGCGTGGAATGTTTTCCGCTGGCGATCGACATTTTGGCGCATCGTGGAAAGAGTCTGATCGCTTTCAAAGGAGAACCGCAGGAACACATCAATGTTTTTGTTGCCAACGTGAATCCAGAACAAGACGCCAACAACGCATCTCGCAAAGAAACGTGTTCGAACCTGCAACGTTGCACCTCAAAGTACCACTGGAGTCAAAACAACGCTCGTGTAAGTTTAGAGTTAATTGTGTGAGCTTCGCTTTTGATGTCTTTGACTTTAAAAGTCTTGTTTTTAGTTTATTTTCCAGCTGAAATGACTGAAAGAACTAAGAAAAATGACAAACTGACACTATTTTGCTGTGTTGAGGTGAAGCTCTGCTGGTGAGGAAGCGACTCATTCTTACATGTAGAGGATAAGGGACATTATTTAAATCGGGCTTCCTTTACAGTGCGTTCAACCTTCTCTACGAATAATCCGCAACACTCCAATTCGACCCCGATCAAGGTTAGCGCCGTTTAAGTGGCGCCTCTTGAATAAATCCTCCTCGTGCATCGCCGCGCTCCGTCCTTCCCTTTTTCTTTCTCCGCGCGAGACGTCTCGATGTACCTGCCGACCGCGATGAATGGGAATGAGCCCCCGTCAGCTTCCTTCCTTCTCGTCCGGCGGCCTCCTCATTATACCGCCGCCGCCGTCCGCCGGCGACGACAATGAGCGCCGGCGCGTCTATTTAATCTGCCGTGCTGCTGAAGACATCAGAAGCGCTCGCCGTTTGACATTTGTTTCTATTTTTGGCGAGCAAATTATAATGTAACTGAAGCACGCTGGTGTCGAACCCTCCTCCTCTTCCTCCTCCTCCTCCTCCTCCAGTGAATCAGCTACCTGGGTTCGCGGTGCCACACTCGAGCGCTGCGAACATTGTACTTCTATAATAGTTATCAGGCCATTACAAGCTGTTTCTCAATTAGGCTAATGGCTTTTAAGATAATGAGCAGCTGGATAATCTGAAGTCTGCGATTCTTTCTCTCCGTTTCGTCTCTCCCCACATCTAAATGAGATCATTAATGGGAACATAAGCTCCGCCGCTGCCGCTATCGAGTCACCCGTGTCTGGGTTTTAACCGTTTTACAGCCGCCGCCGCCGCCACCGCCGCGCTGTAGTTCGGAGGTGCGACTCCGAAACAAATCCGAGCGAGCGTGACACTGATTATCCTTGAGCTCACAAGGGTCCCAGACACGCATTAAATGATCATAAACACTCACCGAAAGCGTTCAAAATTCATATATGCTAATACAGTGGGAGGCCGGGGAGATGCGGCGGCGGCGGCGGAGGAGTGTCGAGCGCTTCGCGGGCCTCGCCTAATGTGAGAGATGCGTTGCGGAAATGCATAATTGGGAAGCGGCGGGGGGAAATGTGGCCGTAAATCCACTCCCGTGCCCGTCTGAACTGCCGCAATGCACCGTGGGACGCAGGAATTATGGATTCAAAGCCCCCAATTCTGTCCCTTTGGTTGCTGAAGTGTTGCAGCCACGCTGAGAGCGCCTCATAATACACGGCGGAAAAAAAAAAGAAACTACTGATACTACATTAAAATAATTAGTAGCTTCGCTCCGGCTCCTCCGCCGGTGCGATCAGCCGTCTCATTGGCTCGTTCCCTCCAAACGACTTTGAGAAAAGGCCTTGAAGAACCCGGCGGAGGTGACAACTGGCGATTGAGACGAGTTACGCTCAAGGATTTGTGGTCGACGTGGCAACGCACCAAAAAATGAACTAACTGCTTTGGAAAGTCATGTTTCGAGCCACTCAGGAGGCCAAAAGTCACGAATAACATCACAAATCTTCAACTTAATGTAGTAATGGTTGCATTTCAACCTTTTTACGATCGACTCATCATGCAAATTCGTCAAATTCAGTCTCGAAAAGGATAACTTCCAAAGCACCGGAGGAAAGGGGGCGGGGCTTAGCGGTCAAAGATGTGCAAAAGAATTGTAGTTTTTTTCGTATTTGTGCTCGATACTTCCTGGTTCTGCTTTTTCCTCTTCTCACATTGGCTGAATTTTGTACGCATGCACCACCTACAGGCCGGTCATGTGTACTGCAGCCTTTCTCAGCGAGTTCGGCAGTTTCGTGAAGACGGAAACTTTACCCAACAAGACGTCATCACAGGTCCGTTCGGGGTCACAAATTGACATCGTGGATGACGTCTGTCGACACCTGTGGATGAACAGAAAGGTCAAAACTTGATTTTTATGGTAAAAACGGAGCTCGTCGGTCATTTTCACCAACGCGTTTCGAGAGATGATTTGTTTGCCGGCATCTCCGAGCTGACACATACTTTATTACGTTATTGATGATTGGAAATGCAGCGTAGCATCGCCGCCGCGCCCATCCTGGCGTTATGAGAACAGCCCGCCGCGGTGCTATATTAAACAAAGACCTTCAAAAGCTGGAATGAGATTTAAAACGGGCCTTCAGCTCGCGGGTCCCCACAAGAATACGTGTGTGTTTTAATAAGGCCGCTTCCCACGATGCACGCTTAAATTTCCCATTTGGGTCTCAGGGCAGAAAGGAGGAGGCGAAAAAAAAAAAGAGGAGTGAATTAAATTTTGACATATAGTTATGACTCACTCTCCTCAAGTCTCCATCACTCTGTCTGGCTGCCGTGGAGGCTTTTTGGTGGCGGGACGTTCCGCTGCCGGAGATTTATCGGCCGGCAGAATATTTAAACAAGCTCGGCCGTCCTTGAGGTTGTGTGTCTGTCTGGGTCCGTGTTTTTACCTCGCCGTTTCTAGTGAAACAAATGAGGAAACTAATGGCCAAAACAAACGGCGAGGTCTCATTGCCGCTGTGATTACTTTCTCGAGGTCACCGCGCTCTCAGCTCGCATGTCGGGGCGGCTAAAACCCTCTCGCGCCGTTTGCGCCCTCCGACAGAAGCGGTCTCATTTAGGGACGCATGTATTTTTTATCAACGTGTATATTTTGGAAAGAAAATCCCACGCCGGATCAACAAGTGTCGCTGGAATAAAAAGCAAAATAGAAGCGCAAGCGGGTGAATTTGTGCCCGAGCAACGAGGAAGGTTCAAGGTTCGAGCTGGAAATTAATGTCAGAACTTTTTCTCCGGATTTAAGTATTCATGAGCTGTTCGGATGTGGAGATCCAACAGCCCTGCGTCATAAACTACCTGCGTTAGTTCGCGTTGAACTTCTGTTCGAGTCCCACGAGGAAGACGGGGAAACCAGAGGAAGAAAATCAAGGTTGTACATCAGCGGGGAACTTTGCTCCGCACGCAGGCGAGCGCGCCGGTCGCAAAACGCAGGAGGAATCGATAGTTAATCAGCGGAGCCCATTCGTGTCACGTAGCGGGAGCAATTCGCAGCCACTGGCCGGGCCGATGCAAAGGGGGAAGCTGCTGCTGTCTGCAGCGGTGGCGGCGGTGGCGGTGGCGGCGGCGGTGTTTCTGTTTACAAGCGCCTGCAGCTCCTGACCTCTGCAGCATCCTGGAAAGCTGCGAACTGAAGGAGGGGGTTGGAATAAAAACAAAGTTTATTCCTGATCTCCTGCCGCGGTGCTTTGTCTCTCCAGACGGAGCGTCGGCGGCTACGACGGACGCATTTGCGTTCTTAACCGATCGTTTTGCGATTTGACACGCGCCTCGGTACTGACCGGAGGGCGGAGCCTCTCGATTCCGGGTTCAGAAGTTAACTGGCATGTCTGCAGCGCTCAGTTACGTCGTACGAGAGCGCCGACTTGATGAACACAGGAGACGACACCTTCTTGCACGGAGCACGTGACACGGAGTCGACCGTCTGCGAGCTCGTCTTGTCGGGTCGTGTCGAGGTCACGTCGGGTGGTTCGGAGCGCCATCTGTGCTCGACTGCTTTTCCTCGCTCCTCCTGCTGAAAATTCCTGCCTTCATGCGTTCAAACGTCCTCTTCAGCTCGGACACTAAAACACTGGATGCAGTTCATTCTTTGCGTAACAACTTTCGGTTCCCTGAAAGCAAAAGTTTCGTTTCCCAAGTCGGCTGTAGCGTCTTTATCCCCCCCCCCCCGGTGATCTCTGGCGCCCCCTCAAGGAAGCAGAGATCGATGCTTGTTTACGTTGTTGCGCGATTGCGTTCATCGCATCGCGCCATCCTTTATTCGCCTGGTTGCCAATTTGAAAGCCGGGGTTTCACCCACATTATCGCTGCAGTCGTTTCCAGATATGCAACTGCAATCACTCCGGCTTATGAGAGCGTTTTTAATATCGAGTAATTACTGTCTATCTGTCTGCTGGGGCACAAAGACAGCAACGCGCTGGAGCTACGGCGTTTCCAAACCTGTTTACTGCTCGGACATGATAGGATGTATAATTATCAGCCGCTTTGCCCCGTGGAGAGGAAACATCTCGGCGAGCCGAATCAATAACAGATTATGTGCTACATGATGAAAAACAGCGCTTAAACTGCCACCATTTCAGACATTTGTTTTTTTTCTTATCGCGGGATTACAGGAGAGTTCCCGTCAAGTTTTTCCGACGGATCCGGAAGGGACCCCGAAAGCTTGGTGGTGGGCGAAAACGCCGTCAGATCCGACACTCGCGTGTTGTCGTCGTGTTACAGCGAGCGGCGCTTCAAGTTTCTGTCCCTTAAAGAGCCGAAGTGTTCGGATACGGCGCGATTGGCTGAGCGGGACGGCGATTCCGAAACGGGCTTTTGTTCATGCGATGAAAAGGAAATTGCAATCGGTGGCCTGATTTGTGGGAGCGAAGCCGCCGTGACGAACCTTCGACTTTCCTCCTGATTCAATCCGAGACATGCGACTCCGGCGTGATTTAGAGGCCGCGTGGAAAAGCGTTGCGTGTTAAGTGGACGGATCTGAAACGCAGCTCGTACAGGATCCCGTCAAGAGGTTCCTGCCTGTTTATTGGAATTTCTACACAATCCAGCTCACAAAGAGCATCATTGCTGCTCCTGAACGAGCCACTTACACAGTCACAGCCCACACATAGTATTACTTGAAGTAAAGTACTTCCTGCTAGTATTTTAACCTGCTTATTTTATCACTTGCATTTTATTGTTCCGAGGATTTTAATTTGTTTACTGACTCTGAAAACGTCGAAATGACGAGGATAACAAACAACATGAAGTAAATAATCCTCTCTGCAATCTGATTACATTACATGAGAGTACATCACCTTAAAGCATGGATTAGGTCTGCACACAAATATTCAGTTTTTCAAGTACCTCAACTTAACAACTCAACCTTGTTTATGAGAATTGCTGTTTGTTTGCTAACATATCAAATAAATTGGCGATTTTTTTTGATCCGCAAGAATGAAGGTTTTTTTTTTAAATTTTAAAAAAAGAATAAATTGATGATTTTTTGGGGATCTGCAAAAAATAACAACAAAAAAATAATTGGAAAAAATAAGAAATCGATAAATTCTTCTTTTAAACCACAAAAAAGAAAAAAAGTTGGAAAAAATAAGAATAAATCGATTGGGTTTTTTAAATCCACCAAAAAAACAAGAATAAAAACGAACTTAAAAAATAAAGAATAAATAGATAAATTGACCTTGATTTAGAAAAGTTTGGATCAGATACGAATAAATTATTTTTAAATGATATTGATTTTTTAAGCTCAGATTAGATCAGAAAATCCTGATTGAATTCGATTATACAACATTAAACCTGGTTAGGTAATTTATATTAGGTTGGATTATATTGAGATTAGATTCATTTGACTAATTAAGATTACATCTCATTGGTTCAGATGAGAATAAATTAGACTCGATTAGTGAAAAAAGATCACCAGCGTCCGTCTGGGTGAACGTGTGAACTGGTCGTGTTTAAAACAGATTAGATGAAATAATTGGAGACGTTTCAATATCGGCTCCTCTTGGAGTTCACATGTTATCAGCGTGCCGGTACTCGTGTTTTAGCGCTGACGATGGTTTCTACGTCCTCTCCTGTGATCTACTGGGGTTTTTTTTGTTATCTTTGTTGAAAGTGAAAGAAGAGACTCAGAGTACAGAAAACGAGGCCTTGATGGCGGACGAGTCGGGAGGTAAACTGAAGGATATTAGCGCGTCTGTTTATTGTTAGTTGAGGCTATTTATCTGACTGAAGTCAAATGTAATCTTCGCCTCGCCTCCCCCGTCCGCCTTGTCTCCGTTATCAGTGTTTGATGCAATTAATTCCACCGCGGGGCCGGCTCGCCAACACCAGATAATCTTGTGAGCGAACACCCTGGGAAATATAGCGTGACCCTGAAAGACAGAGCGAGAGGAGCAAGACAGAGATGGAACAATCAAAAGGTGGGAAGAAGAACAACAGAAAAGAGACGCGTGACAGGAAAACTGAGAGCGGAGACGAGACGGACCGAAGGGAGGCCAGAGGAGAGCTGCCGGCGAACGGGGGAGGACGGCAGGGAGGAGGAGGAGATGTGATAGATATGATTTTACATTTCATCCATGAGTAACAGACCGCTGAAAACACAGTGAACGTGCAGCCTGGAGGACCCACAAAATGTGCGTATTCATGTGGTTTAATATATTTCGCGACACTGTTCGTGAAACTCTCTTATTACATCAAAGTAGGTATCCTTCATTGATGGAGTACTATGTCGTTTTTCTATTACTTCCCCTTCTGCAGTTACAGCTCACAGATGAACTGCCACTAGGGGGCAGTAGATGAACGAACTTCGTATTTTAACATTTTAAAATAAATATTTGCAGTCAGTTTGTAACATTTGCAACTCACATATGTTTTTGTACACAGGCTGTGTACATGTATTGCACAGTTCATAGTTATCGAGTTGATCGCAATACCAATTTCTAACACCAGGTGGTGTCGCGAGTCACGAATCGTATGACACGCTTTAGATGCAATTAGCATTAAAGAGACAATAATAATAAATGACTACTAGGTTTTTTTCTTCCTCAATGTGACACAGCAGCCTGTTCAGCTGTTTGGAGGTGCGAGTTAACCCGAGTTAACTCGAGTTAACTCTTCGGAAGGAGTTCAGGCTGAACTCTCGGTGTTTCCTCCTCGTGTTTTGCTGCTTCGCCTCTCTGACAGGTCAGTCGTTCGGCCGGCCGGCCGGTGAGTGAGGAGCACCTCTCAGCACTTTTCTGACGAGACAAAAGAAAAAACGCAGTATTTTCCACCTCAGCCGTGTATTTTGGGAGGCTTCAGATGAGTTACAGGAAGTGACCGACTCAGTCAACACGTCCTCTGCTGTGTTTTTGTGACGCAGCGAACAAAGTGGGTTCACTCAGCCAGTGTGAGCGAATACTAACTCTTGTTTAGCGCAGTTAAACCTACAAAACAATCACTCTGAGACCAAGAACTTAACATTTGGTGAAACAAGCGTTTAACTTTCCTAAATTGGAAACAAATTGTAAGTAAATGTTTTTTCTTTGCGTCGTATCAATTAATTGATTCCAGCCGTGTCAAGGACGCGGGTGGGTTTACCTGCAGCCTTCGTTGTATTTGCGTGTGAGACCAAACTTACATCTGACTGATTAATGTTCGCCTGGAGGAAATGTCAGCGAGGCACACGTACATAATTGCGAGTTTTTTTCTCCAAGTCTGAAAGAAAGAAAGAAAGAAATAGTCAATTCAATTTAGTTGCTGCCTTCTTCCTCGGCTGCGGTCTTCGTTACGTTCTGACTTATGACTAAGGCCGGCGTCGAATCTCCGCCGCGCTGTGCATTATTCTTAAAAGTTGGTGGGGAAAAAAAAGAAAAAAAATTAGTAATATATCTGAAGCTTTTTCTCGGGCACCTTTTGGTCTCGGGCCTCATCAGTATTCTCCAGCACGAGCACAACTTGCCTAAAGCGAGACATCAGAGAGCCAAGACTCTAATCTATGATGTTTGTCTGAACTTTCACATTGCTGTGAGCTCAATATTAAAGTAGCGCTATCACTCCTGAAAGAGAACATGCACAGCATGCCCTAGGAAATCATTCCGGGCTTATCCTTTTTGCAGGTTCTTGGATACAGAGTATATGGTCCAAAACGCAAAAGGGGGGGGGGCGATAAGACGACAGGAGAGGAGAGAGCGCGGCGCGAAGAAGCAGGAAAAGATGGCCGATCTTCTGCTGTCTGAACTCGTTGTTACACATCGATCAGCCGACGTCGGTACGACCTCGAAGGGGTCACCGCGGCGGGCGGCGCGCTTTCCTCGCAAGCGCGATTCACCTCCGCAACGCCTCAACGCAAACGCTGCCGCTTTTCTCGCGTCTAATGAGGGTGTTGCAAAGCAAATCTGCATATCCAGAATGTTCCTTGAACTTCCCGAGACCTGAACTTTTGCGTTCGACGCATTTTTTTTGAAACTCCTCTTTGATATAAGCGGCAGAGTCTAAAAAAACAAAGAACGGTCTTTCTACATGATGCAGCTTCTGGCGTTTAATTGCAAAGACGCTTTCGAAAACCAACTTTCATGCATGTAGGCGACTGAATATTTATCTCAGATCCTCAATAACGCATCCTTCTTCGTGTTTTTTGTCTCTGACCTGTGATTGGCTCCTTTGCACAAAGTGTGTGTGTGTTTGTTTGGGAAGGGGGATGTTGACCTTTTCATTGTCTTGGCATCGTTTTTAATCGTCCCCTCATCTCTACAAAGCGCTTGACCTTCCCTGCTCTCACTTAATGATTCGCGGCTCCTGCTGCAGCCTGATCGTTCGCACACATCTGCGCCGGGCGAAGGGTGGAAGAGGGACTTAAAAAAAACCCACCTGCGCCGCCGTGCCCGCCTCAAACACGTGATCGTGGCTCCCGCAGCGCCTTGAGACCCTCCTGAAACGGTTCACACGCCCACTCGTGGTCTCGGGAGCGTCGCGGAAACGCATCAAGCGGGCGAAGTCGCTCCACGTGGTGAATCAATAATATCACGATATCAAACAGTTTGTTCGCCGTCAGAACTGGCCGGCGATGAAAGATCCAACGCTACTCGTTTTCTATCGGTGAAACGATAACTTTACCTGAAATTAAAGAAGCTGGAGGCCCAAAATGGACGCCGGTGATCAAAACCGAACCCGTCCGTCCATTCGGAGCCTTCTGACAAACTGTTGCGTCTCCTTCCGGGACAGCGTGATTGGTCGTGACGGGGACGTCGTCCTCCCGTCGGGGTCGCTCGCAGGGTTTCGGAAGCGAAAGAAGAAAAGGAATCAACAGGCGAGAGAATATTCATCATCCATATTTAGCGACGCCTCGCGGGTCGACGATGACGGCGCCCGGCGCCGGCGTACTTACTATTCAGCCTCCCTCAGGAGAGACAGACTTTAAGGACCCATTAAAACATCAGCTGAATACAAATCACGCGCTGTTGTTTTGATCCGAGCGCTTTCTTCGTACCTTGAGCGTGTGCGTTTCCTCCGCGCGTCTCGGCGACGTCGAGGGATTCGACCTCTGACCCCTCCGTGTATCTTCCACAACTGGGGGGGGGGGGGGGGGGGGTTGGCACTGATGCATCGAGAAAGTTTGTTTGCGCTTAATTTGAGGTAATTAGAAATTCAAGTTATGTTAAAAGAGAGAAGAAAATAACAGAGAAACTCCCCCAAAAAATCCCACCGAAAGAAGCTGGTGGAGCTTTCTGGGCTCAATCGGAGCAAAGAGGAAGGAGAGAAGTATTCTGCATATTCAATCAAAGCTCGCAGGTATTGGTATGCTTTTTGAAACTCAGCCTTTGACACAAGAAACAGACATGTGTGACCCGGGGAGGAATCCGAGCATCTGATGAATATGAAACGAGTGATAATTCGTCGGAATTGCCGGATGCTGTGATCCGGAGTGCCCTCTCCTTAAGTGGTTGGCGCCCCCACTCAAGTGTTTCAGGTGGCGCCGCGACGAGGGCGATCCCGACCTCGACCCCCTCGGAGACGGGGATTTAATCAACGGGAAAAAAACGAGGAAGGGTTCGGGCGGCAAAACGGGGGCTGAAGTCAAAGAAACTGAGTCCGAGATCAGAGGGAAAGAAAAGCTTTTTCCTGTCTTGACGTGACGGACGGCGTCTCCTGGACGGACGTTTAGGTTTGGACGAGACTTTGTTGACACGTATTGATGGAGACTAAAGTCGTTTTTAATTCGAAAATGGTGGAATATTTGTGTCAGTTTCTGGAAATCAAGAGTAAAGAAATTGTGAGAAAAGTCAATTTTCTTCGACGTGTCTTTCTTGTTAGGACTTGTCTTGATTTTCATCACTGAGCTGAGTGTGTCGCTGTGACTTACTCAGGTGATTCAGTGGAAGTTTGTGGGAGGAAGATGCTCTAAATCGAAACTTTTATACCACAAAAAACCAAACAGTTATCCCGAGTACACATCTCAGCGACTACAAATACAGGCAAACGTTAAGGCCTCTCACCAAAGACTGAGTCAGTTTCTTGGCTAATGCTAAAGCTAAAGAGAGACAGCAGCTCTGCAACGATTTCGACTTCAGCTATTGTGACTGGATTCTCAATCTAAGGACAGAAATCCTTCACCACAGCGTTGAGACATCACCTGTCAACCACTTCCTTTACAGTTCCTGATAACGTGAACCATAACTAATGCTACACTGAGACCTTGTAGCATTAGCTACTCAGCCTTAGCAGTGGTCTGGCTTTAAGGTGTGTTGACTCCTGACACACAGCGGGTCCCCACAAGTACAACAAACCCTGTTTAAACAAGAAAGCGTGCAGATTTATTTACCAACAACAGTGACACACACACACACAATACACACGCACACACACACACGCCCGTACCTGGCCAGTGTGAGGAATGCTAAGCAGTTATTATGGAGTAATGATGTGCGCACATCTGGCAGGAAAGCAATGTCCCATAACTGCCGCCATCATCAGCTCGGCACACCTGGTTGGAGCCGCTCGGCACATCAGCCGGCCCCTCACGGCTATTTGCATAAGCAAAGCCTAATTCATCATCATACATTTTGCATGCATCATTATATTCAATATCTTTATTAATATGCTCTGAAATAATCGCTTTTAATGTTGATGCTGCTGTTTTTTCTTGCTTCTCAGTACATTTTGAGAGAGAAACGTTGGTTTTCTACTGGTGGAAAAAAGTTTCCTCCATTGACAACATTTTAAAGCGGCGCGGCGGCGGCGGCGTCTCGTTGTTTTCCGACCGAGCTGTTTGAGCGGCGTGCTGCAGAGCAGCTCGCAGAGCTCATCTCCCCCGAAATTCTTGGCAGCGGAGACGGTGACGGCGAATCGCCGCCCGCCGCCGGTTCACGGCCAACGCGTCAGGTAATTAACAGGCTGCGAGTTCGCTGCCCAAAACACGTTCCCGTTCCAGCGCCGGGCAGCCGAGCCGGAGCCGAGACACTGTCTGCCGACAACAATGGGAAAATGGCTTTGGGTTAATCGCCAGCCAGGAACCTAAACTGTTCCCGCCAACAACTTCCTGTTCTTGGCACCGCTCGCACGCCTGTTTTTATTTATTTGCGCCTCCTCGGGTGATACAGTAAAAACCTGCAGGACTGTTGGTTTTTTTTTTGGTTTGCTTTTCTGGCACGACTGTGTCATCGCCTCATCTGCATAAATGTCTCGGTGAGGAGGCGGCTCGCGGAAGTGGAGAGCAGACGATCGCGCGGCGGTTGAGGCCGGCGTCTGCCGAGCGGTTTTCGATTAGCCAGACGATCGGGCTGATGTCCTCCATCCAGCCAGGCGTCCACTCCGCCGCCTGCCGAGTGGCCACTCAGATCCCGGCGTTCACAAGTGGGGCCCCCGGCAGTTTGGGCTGAAATTAGAAATTAACTCGGCAAGGACTCGGATTCACCGACGTAGGTTGGTGAGGGATTCGACAATAAACGCGCAGACGGACGGAAGCGGGAAGACGGAGACCCGGACGTGTCGGATCCGACGCGTGAAGCGGGTTTGAGGGGTTTCGTTCTGCCGGACAGATTGATGCTGCGGATGCGAAGTCACAACGGCGCTGAGCTGCAAATGAAACGGAGCGGAGGGAAGTCATCGCCGGATCTGTTACTTTTCGCTCTGCTGACGTCCAACAACTGCTTCTGTTTGGTTTCGAGTCGTTCTTTCAGGCCGAGGCACAAACTGCAAGCGGAAAAAAAAAACGCGTTTTAAAGCCGAACGACATAAAAGACTTCCTGGAATCAGGAGCAGACCTCAGAGCAGCCTGTCGCTTTTATTTTGAAGGCTCCTGCTTTTTGTATGTGGGTAAGAGTGGTTTTTTTTGGCAGTGTTTGGCTTTATTGTGCTGTTTTTTTCTCAGCAAATAAAAGAAAAACACATCAAAGGACAAAAGTTTCTGTCTGTTGAAGCGCTTTTCAGAGAATGAAGAGAAGCTTCAACAGCACTTTAAAGTGTGAATCATAGTGCGGATGCAGTTTGTACACACTTGACAGTCAACTGATTTGTCACAGAGTTTAAAGTTTAAAGGAAGGATTGAAGTCAGGTAAATTTCTGACTAAAGTTGACAACTTTGTGGGTCCAACATTAAACACAACAAACGTACGATTATTTGTGAGGTTTTTTTGGAACGAATAGTGAGTTTGTCGGAGTTCAGGTCGCATTTTCAGTCGTTTCTCAAGACACATCGTGAAGTTTCGGAATGAAATCTTCCAGCGTTAACGCGCTTCGCGTGTTGGTTTTTGATGTTGTTGTTGTTCACGAATCAAGCTTCAGGTCAGAGTTGTTTGTTTCGTTGCGATTGAGAATCAAAGGATCCGTCAATAAATCTGAACTTTTTAAAACTTGTTTACCTTTTTTTTTTTTAGGGGGATGAATAGATCTGAGAAAAGTCCGACCAGGTGCTACGAGAACGCAGCGGCGGAGGTAAACAGCGAGCGCATCCACGGCTCTTTATCTTCGCCAGTCGGTGGTGAAACGTTTGTGTTTGTAAAACTTCCACGTCAAGAGACTGAGAGTGTTTTAATATCACTGTGAGGTCCTGATGCTTTCACGAAACACACAGGGAGCAAATCAAGCAAATAAATATAACATAAGGGTTTTATTTTGAGTAGCATGTGTGTCTCAAATAGAAAAAAATATAGTTTTTGAAGCTAAATATCTAATCGTGAGTCTATATATACAGCCTGTAACTGTCGTGATACTTCACAATCCAACTTGTTTCGCTGTTTGATGTTCATTAGTGAACTATTTATATGAGATAAAGCCTTATTTGTGTGAGTCTATTGAAGTGGAAGATGTGCGACGTCAAAGGATGAAAAAAACGACGAAAAAATGACATCAAAATGATTTAAATTCGATAAAAAACAAGTGAATTTTTGGAGTTGTGGCACATTTCGTCTGCACCAAGTGTTAATCATGAAAAATAATTCTGCAGATTGAAATTTAATAAAGAAAATCACCTCAAATAAACACTAATTTCTTCAGTACGATTTTGGATTTTCTTTCACTAATTAGCTGTAATTCTGACGTTACTGAGGCAGTCAGGCTGCTGTTTAATGTGTACACTCTGCTGGAACGCGTCAGAACCGGCGGTGTGTCTGCTTTCTGTGCTGTTGGTGACATTAAGGAGGCGTCAGCGGTGGAAACGGCGAGAAAAGCTGGTCGGAGAGCAGAAGTTTCGAAGCACAGCGCGCCCGCGTGACCTCCAGCAATATGCTGGCAAATTGAAGGCACCTTTTCTCTAACCGGATGATCTTTGCAGCCGAGACGCTGTCATCGCGCCGCCCTCGCCCGAGAAAAAAAGGGTCAGAAAACGAAGACGGACGGGCGAGCGGCGAGACGCGCTGATACGCCGGGACCCTCCGGAGCACCCACAGGGACCATTAGGAGTGCATCAGCCTTCCAGAGTGCAGCCTCACTGGCAAACAGCCTGTTTTCACACGCGCATTAGGAAATAATAGGCCTGGATGCAGCAGGACGTCAGCAGTATTTTGCCAGAAGTGGCTCGCTGTACTTGTACAGGACGCAAAACAGGGCCCTTAAGCAAGGCACCTTTTGCTTCGTGTACGTTTGCGTCGACTTCCGACGCGATTCGAGGAGATTTTCTAAGAATAAAGCTGCCAAACGGTTCGATTACCTTCAGATGACTGACCGAAGGAGTCCTTTCGATGAATCAATTAGTTTTCATCTTCGATCATGTTTCATTTTGCAAACAGACTCAAGAATGTTGTGAAAATTGTATCAAATATCGCGAATAATAAACACCTTGTTAACAAACTCTTCAATAATGAAGAGAAACATTTCCCTGGTGCGTTTTAAGTGTGTGTGTGGCCCTTTAAGAGCGGGCGGCGTGCGAGTGGGAAAACTTAACAGGCGTGTCAGCGGAGGTTTGCTCTCTCTGAGTGCTTGTGGCGAGATGCATTTGTTTGCTGCGAGCTCCTGAATGAGCTGACAGCTCCGATTAATCGCGATGACGGATTAATCCGCTTTAACTCACTGACTCTAACAACCCTGGCTCTCCCTTTTTTTTTCGTACAGTGAAATATTGATGAAGGATTATTGGAGTTAAATATAAACCCTGCGCGATGTCATCTTCTCTCGACTTGTCTGGTCCAACGACTGGTCATCGATTGTCCCCAGTTGACGTCCTGCTCATGAATGAATCAATGAAAATCCAGCTTCCAGCGATTGATTCAATAAAGAACTAAACAAAGGTGAGGAGACATTTTTTTGCCTCTGTCGAACAGAACGCCAACGCCGGGCCGCCGGACTGAAGTGATCTCACGAAGGCCCGAATCGGTGCAGCGACCGGGTTTTGTGCCTCTTCATCACAGCGTCGCACCAACGAGCGGCGCTGACGGGAGTCACCAGATGGAAGATGCTCTGCGGTGGACGGAAAACTGATTATGGGCTCGAGTGAGCGGCTCAGCCGAAGGAATCAGGTTAAAAAACAGAGCGTATGGTTGGCTGTGGAGGCAGTATACTCGTGTGTGTGTGTGTGTGTGTTGGTGTGTGTTTGTAATTTTGCCAAAATATTTGAAAAAAACAATAGAGCAAAGCTAAATTCAAGCCTATTACTTTATATTTTGTCTTTTTCTGTAGGAAAACTACAGTTTTATTTGTAACGTCTGAAGCAATAACAGAGTTGTGTTTGTATAAAAAAAAATCAAAAACAGTCTGAATTTTTTTTTACACAAGTGGTAAAATACTATTTAAGCAGGAAATCTTTATCCTTATTATTTTCTTTACCTAATTTTATTAAACTGATAATGTTTTTTTAATTAACCATGACAGAATAAATTTAAAAAAAAATTGTAATGAATGTAAAGAAAATTTTAATTTTTAAATTAAATTTTTAAATTTTTTGCCTTAATTTTCTGCACCTGAAAAATCAATTTCAGAAAACTAAATTTTTCTGTGGTTTTCTATATATTTTTGGAGTTTGTAGGGGAGAAATGCAGAATGAGGAGGTTGGGGTGGATGAAGGGGTCACCGAAGCGTCAAGAACCCGCAAGTTCCTACCAAGTGTTTGCTCAGATAGTTGCTTCTTTCATTCCGTCAGTTCAAAACCTGCTAGAAAACAAACTCCGACATCAAATTCGAATGATCTGACGTGCGGGAACATCGGATATCAGAAACATTGGAGAAAATGTCTGAGACGCAGCTGAAACGCTCGCCTGCCAGAACCAGCTGGCGTTGCTCGTCGGCAGTCAGATATTCTTCTGCATGTTGTTGTTTACTGAACGAAACAACAGTCGACTGGCAGGCGCCGGAGCTGATAACCGCGTTCGCTCCGAATTCTATTAACGCCGTCCAATTAGACCTCGCGGCGAGCGCATTAAAATCATGTGTCGTCGTGAGGAAACAGTAAATATGCGAAGGGAGACGATCCACACTGGCTGCCTAAGAAGCCATTAAGCAGATGGTGACGAGCGCGGCGCGCGTTTGGCAGAAATGGATCAAACTGTTAACCGAGTTTGCCGCGTTTACGAGCAGTTAGGACCCAAAAAAGCGCATCATTACGGGCCCTCGCGCCGCCCGCACGCCTCTCATCTCTTGGTTCTGCTATCGTGTCTGTCCGCCTGCCTCCCCCCCCCCCCTCCGGTGGGACTCCCCCTCACCCTCGCGGTGGTGGTCCTGTGTTTAATCCGGCAGTTCCCTTTGAAGTGGGCCCAACTTTCACCTCTCTCCCTCCCCCCTCGCTCCCTCTTCCTCATCCCTTCATTTCCTCCCGCTCTCCACCTGCCCTTATCACCCCTCACTCCACCTTCCCCCCCTGTCCCCCTTTCTTCCACTCGCCGCCGCCGCCGTGTCGCGGTCTGCCCATGCATCACCGTGACCACACTGCCTGCACCTGTTGTTAAACCATTCCCGGGAGAGCTCACCTGCACGGGGAGGGCTCTGTTGGGAAGAAAGGAGACGAGTGCGGGGAGACTAATGGAAAAAACACGTCCCATCGCTCTTCACACCTGGAAGTGACCGGGCGGCTCGTGTTTGGAGGCGACGCAGCGTGCAGCAGCAGGAGCAGCGGCGGCGGCGGCAGCGGCAGCGGAGGTGCTTGTTATGCAGAATTCGTCGTGTCTCTTCAGCTTGTGCTGCCTTTTTTTTGGAGCAAACTGCAGCTGTGATGGTGTAGCCGCACTTAAACACAGATATCCTCCCTTTTATTTTGAAAGGAACTTCCTGTAACCTCAAAACTGCCAGGAAACTTGCAACTTGTTAAAGATACGAGAGCCTGCGTGGATTATTTCTGTATTTGGAGCATCTTTTCTTCCCTCTGAGTCGTGTTTGTGACGAGAACAACCAATCACTGCTTCTTTCTGGCCTGGCTGTGGAGGGGAGGGGTGCGGTTGTCCATGATGACGCCACACATTCAGTCTATTGGACCCTAATTGGACTTTCAGTGGACACTTCAAAATAGTCTTTTACTTGCTTTAGTTTTCATCAAAAACGAGACGAAAACTTATAAAATATTTGACAAATTTGTTTCACGTTGATGTAACATCGAACTTTTAAATTCAAGAACCTGCTTCGGTCACTTTGTTTGTCATAAATTCAATTTTTTAAACTCTTAGTAGTTCGTTTCCTCCGTATGTTTTTGCGATGAGATCATCTGAAATTCATTTCATTAAGGAGGAATTAGCAGTTAAGTCTCTCTAATAACTGCAGCGTGTGAACTCGCTGACGATGACGATCATCTACTCCCGTTTATCATAACGAGGAACCGAGACATCGTGATCCACGAACACGTTAGTCCCCCTGCGGACGAATTCCTGCAGGTGGCCGCACACGCGTGTCCCACCGCTCGTGCGGCGCCAGCTGCCACGGGCGTCCTCTCCCGGGTCTCCGCCGCCGCCACACGCTCGGCGCGGTAACGAGCCCGCCGGCGGAGCCGCGGGTGCTGAGGCAGCATCTCGGAGCGCCGCGCTCGGTGTCGCCGACATATGTCGCTGTCTGACTAATGCCGGCTCTCCAAACGAGCTGAGTCTAATGAATTAAAATTAGAAGTGTCGCTACGTAGCCACAAGATTTATGGGACGGAGGACGTGTGGCGAGCGTGGTCGCGTGCGCGTATAAATACGCGCCTCGGAATCAGTTACCCAGCAGGTTTTCTTCCTCCGCCGCTGATATTTAAAGCTACACAATGACACAAAGGCCAACAATTCCCACAATCGCCGCTTCTGCGGCGCGGAGCGCTCGCGACAATTAATCTAAGGTTCAGGCTGGCTGCATGAAAAATAGAGTTCGCGCCACCAGAGTCAAGTTGACTCGACTCTATTCTGGTTTTCCATCAGGACTGAGTTCCTGCTACCTGGAACCTTTTCTTGCGCTCCGAACGAAGCCGAAAAACGTGACGTCGGCACCTTCAAAGAGGACTAAAAATTGAGCTATTCACAAGAAAGTTCTGAAGCCTGCAGACGTTTTTCAGCGTGCAGACGACACAAAACGGCCGCCATGGTTGGCGGATTGGTGCTGGTGGGCTATAATGCGCCCGCAAGGGCAGCGGCTTCCCCGGCGGCTGCACCACTTCCGACGCAAGGCCGCTGCTGAATAAAGGTAATCTCGGCTTAATAAAGTGCACAAAAGAGACCCGGTGTCGGAGTCAAGTTAGGTCGATGAGCGGTGCCTCGCCGGACGAGGAGTCCTTGGAACCTGCCGGATCAAAAGGGAGGAGACAACGGAGGAGGCGCGGGGCTGAAAGTGGAGGAAAAGTCTCCGGGAAGCGAGGCTGAAACTCGGCCGGGGTGAGGAAACGGAGCGGAGTGGCGAGTGATGGAGATAGACAAGGATAAAAGCGAGCGGGCGAGCAGATGAGGAGGAAAAGAGAGGAGAGGGAAAAAGGGAGATTGCGGCAGGAGAGGAGAAGAGATGCTCCGGCTTCAAAGAGGCAGCGGCCCATTCAAAAAGTGGCCCGGCTTCTTGGTGGAGGCTGCTGCCCGCTGAGAGGCAGATTGGGAGAGACACAGAGGCAGAAATGGTGAGAAGTGAAGAAAGGGAGGTGCAGGCCGGTGCGCGAGCGGAGGGGAGTGATGGGCAGGTCGGGCGAGGTGCAGGTGGAAGGAAGACGGTGGAGGGGGGAGGGGGGAGGGGGGGGGCAGCTGTCAGAGGAGCAGCCGGGGTGGTCCGATGTATTTCCATAACAATTTTGACACCCCGAGTCGGGTTTGTCCTTTGGTGACGACCCCGGAGGATCTCATGCATGCAGCAAGCCGCCTCGCCGCTTTCCATTTGTTTCCCTGAGCGCCGACAGTCCGTCGGCGCATTTCACTCCCGCAGACAACCGGCAAAGTTTTCACATCTCCCGAATCAACGAATCAAACACACACTGCGTTCAAAAAAGCAAAAATAACCTCAAAAAGCTGAAATTATCAGTGTTTTTACTCCGTTTAGGTGCCGTGGGAGGAGGAGACGCGCCTTGAGAGACGATTTAGAGCCGCCGCTTTGACCCTCGTCCATGTTTTTAGCGACCGAACTCGTCCGAAGGCTTGATGAATCATAACTTTCAGCCGCTCACAGGTTGTTCAGTGGACCCCACCGGCGACGGACACAGTCTGGCTCGCAAGCGTCCGACGGGACGTTTCATTAAACCCGCTTAACAACCTTCGCTCTGCAGCACGTCACATAAACCAGCCCCTGCTGTATCAGGTTCTGTGTGTGTGTGTGTGTGTGTGTGTGTGTGTGTGTGTGTGTGTGTGTGTGGGTACATCTATGTGTTTTGGTGTGTCGATGTGTGTTTGTTTCTATGTGTATGTGTTTGTATCTGTGTGTGTATGTGTGTCTGTGTGTGTTTCTGTGTGTGTGTGTGTTTCCTATGTGAATGTCTGTGTGTGTACGTGTGTCTGTTTCTGTGTGTGTGTTTGGGTGCATGTGTGCGTCTGTTTGTGTGCGTGTTTGTGTGTGTATCTGTATGCGTGTCCGTGTGTGTGTGTGTGTCTATGTGTGTATTTCTATGTGTATGTGTGTCTGTGAGTGTGTGAGTGAGTGTGCACGCGTGTGTGTGTGTGTGTGTATGCATGTGTGCGTGTGCCTGCTCGAGCCTCCCTCACCTGTAGCAGACGGACGGTGAGTCTGTGTTGTTTAGGCAACACGTGCGCTCGGCTGCGTGCGCGTTGCGTTGCAGCTGTTTCCGTCACATTGAATGGCGGGACACCGCCACCACTGCTGCCGGCACGCATGTTTGTGTGTGTGTGTGTGTGTGTGTGTGCGCGTGCGTGTGCGTCGGCGGTCTAATTGTCCAGCTCCCAGGGAAGTTGTAATACAGCCACAGTTCATTTACTGTCTCTATCTGGCCCTATTAGAGGGGAGCAAGAAGGGATTTAGTCACCACTTCTTATGATAATCACACTAAAAGCCGCCTGCGATCCACAAGAAGCACTTTTAATTACCTCTTCTTTCACCGCGTTCTGTTTGTACCTCCTATTAAATAGTGGGGGGAAAAAAAAACTCATTTCTGTTTAGCGGCACTTAAAAAGGACACGACGGCGGTGTCGGGTGTCTGAAGGTGAGGGAGGGGAACTACTTGAAGACGGGAGAGTCACAACAATAGAGATTCTTTTGGCTGATAACAAACGAGGAAATGAATAAAACTACAGACGGATTCTGATCCAGATTCACGCAGTCCTGGAATACGGTTGATTTGAGACGTTTTCACTCCTGAAACTGAGTTTGGTTCACTTTCTAAAACTGAAACCGACTGGACATCACGCAGTTACAAGATCTGCTCACGAAACGAAGAGAAACGCTGCAGTTACCATCACAGGCCACTAGATGGCGGACGCACACAAAACTCCACTGATGACAGAAATCGAGGAAATGTCGCAGAATCGGAAAAAGCGCCAAGAAAATCGAATACAGAAAAATAAAGTTGGTCAAATTGGCCTCGAAACTAAAGAAATGTGAATTATGGCGCATATAGCGATGACATCATTCATTCTAACCAATGAGATGCTGTTTAGCAGGATTTCGGTCCTTCTGTTTATCAAAAAGTCGCATTTTTGTTTTCTGAAAATATTTTTCTGGTGACAGATGCAGCATTTTATTTCACTTATGTGTGTGTGTGTGTGTATTCGTTACGGTGGTGTTGCTTTCCTCCGCCTCACGTCGGCGAGGACCGGGGTCGCGACCCCTAGACAGGAAGGCGATTCTTCTTCTGATTTCCGGCCCTTTAAGACACAAACGCTGAAGGTGAGACCAGAGATTCAACATTTATCCGAACAGAAAACAACTTTGAAAGCCGCACTTGTTATCTTTCCTTTTTGTTTTGTTTTTTTTTTTACATTTAATAAACAGCAAACATTGTAAATTGCTCGGCAAACAGTTACTTCCTGGCGTGGCTTTGCTGATCGCCGAGGGAGCGCCGGTGGAGACCGGGGAGAGCGAGCCGTCCTCTATTATACTGCTGTCCTTGTTTTTGTAGGTGTGTGTGTGCAACTCGCACGTCCCCAAAGTGCCTTTCATGCCCACAGGAATTGTAGTGAACCATCAAACAACAAGCTTTTAAAACCCTTTACACCCCCAAAAGTCTACTTAAACTTGCTCGTAAACCTCGCAGGCCCGGCCTCTTAAAAACTCCCGTTCGCGTTCTCGCCCCCCCGCCTCCCCTCGCCGCCGCACCGCTCCTCCTCCGTTTTATTTCACACTCTCCTGATCTCTCGCTCTTATTATCCCTGTTAGTTATCTTCCAATCAAGCCTTTCTTTACCCCCATTTCTCACGTCCGTCCCTCCTCTCTGTTCCCGTGACCCTGAAACTTGCGCCTAATGAGCTCGGCGGGCGTGCGCGCCGGCGATCGTATCCGTTTCACGGCGCGT
The DNA here is from genome assembly GCA_032164315.1 of Malacoctenus gilli. Classification (NCBI taxonomy): domain Eukaryota; kingdom Metazoa; phylum Chordata; class Actinopteri; order Blenniiformes; family Labrisomidae; genus Malacoctenus; species Malacoctenus gilli. Next base: position 6,014 of record JASSRZ010007228.1, on the reverse strand, counting down.
TGTGAAGTGGAAGCTAATGATAGGGTAATTAGTGGCGATGTCGCGGCTATTATAACATGCAGTCTCTCAGTTGACACAATCAGCATTTCCTTTTGGTCCGGTGAGACAGTTTATTGGAGCTGGAGTGTAATATAACGCCGCGCTATCAATTTCACACACAAGTACACACACACACGCACGCACGCGCGAGGACACGCCGGGTGTGTTTTTGCAGCCTCTGTGGGGACTTTCTGCAGTCGGAACAACTTTTTTGAAGTGCTTTAACAAACACAAAGTTCAGCACAGACAATTAGACGAAAACATACAATGAAACGATAAAAACTAATGTTTCAAATAAGAAAGGAGCTTCACCTGCATTTGGATGAAACTAATTCGACATAAAACCCCATTTGGGCCCCGTACAGTGGAATTATTGCAGGATAAGCTGACAAAAACAGACAACTGAAGGATTCCTGCTGTTCGCTTGGCAACATACGAGTGTGTTTTTAAAATGATTCACTTTCTTTTGTATGTTTCACACAAAAAACCCTCAAAATTAGGGCTGGCTGGGCACGTACGTGCGTTATTTTTCACGTTACTCCATCAATCTATCAACGCAGATCAATTTTTTAAGTACATCTTCAATGAATATGTTATTTAACTGTGACTGTTGAACAAGTGCTGATGTTCAAAGTGTTTGGACAAGAGAGGTTTTGGTGCTTTTGTTCATACAGGTGAATTTTGAATTGATTCTTGGATTTTGCGTGTTCACTGCGGTTAACTGCGATTAATCAGGGAAATATGCGATTAATTGTGATTAAAGTTGTTAATCATTACCCAGTCCTAGTCAAAATATCTGAAATATCTGAATAAATTCCCCCCCAAAAATATAGTTGCACTTCACAACAGCATCTGTGTAGTTCACCAGAACAGTGCGCCCCCGAGAGGACAAACCAAACACCAGCAACTCGATAAGTTGATGCGAAAATCTGATTTATGTAAATCTCATCAGGAAAACGACTGTAAAGCAGCTTGAATCAGATGAACTCTGACTCGGAGGCTTCGTTCGGCCTCCAACTCGCGTCAGTCGGAGCGGGAACGTCTCATTTTTGCCGGTTTTTCCGGCCGTCTTGTCGAGTTCGGGAAACAGACATGTTAACTTGGCATTTTTGATCACTGCAGCAGCATCGGGGGGGCGAAGATACCAAGCTGCCAGACGAGCATCTCAGGTCCGTGGCTGCCGTCTGTGTTTCCTCTCGCGGAGAGAAGAGGAGGTCAGGAGTATTCAGGAGTATTCCCTTCCTCTTGTCTTCCAGCTGACCTGCCTGATGGGAGCTGACAGCAGATCACAGGATTACGACTACAAAAAGGACGGGAAGGAGAGGAAGGTGGGGGGTGGAGGGGGGGGGGTGGCGCTGCGGAGGGAGCCGCAGGAAGACAGGTTTTTCCTCGCAAGGAGGGAACGCTTCGATCCCTTCTGGGCCGGCAGATTACAGCAAATGGGCGCCCGGGCAGATGGATGGGTGGGGGCGCCGGATATGACAGGACATCCCGGCTTCTATAGCTGCCCTGCCTCTCCTGATGGAGCAGAGACGGTGTGTAGGAGTGTGAGCGCCCAGCTGTGTGAGGGAGGGGGCCTTGTTTCCTCTCTGACAGGGACGGGGGGGAATTTTTGATGGAGACAGGCAGACTTTAAAAAGTTTGCAGCGTCTGAAGTAGCTGCGCTCCTCCGAGTCGTGTAGCCGGAGGCAATTTGTGCAATGAGAGGACACAGTGTTTCCTCCTCCCTCCCTTTCTTTCTTTCGCTTCCGTCTTTCTTTTTTGTAACTCGGCATCAATGGCCAGACGCGTCGGTTTCCTCAAGTCGAAACCCGGGAGCGAGCGTGTGCAAGTTTTCCGGGATTTAGTACCAATTAAGCTGTCCTTAAACAGGACTAAAAATCCTATTTACAGTTTTGTCACCGAGGTGGAGTACGGCCAAGGCATTAACGTGCCTCCAGAAATCTTCATAGAGTGTGCAGTCATCACAGATTTTTAATGGCGCTCGTTTAAATCCAATAAATCTGAGAGCGATGTGTAATTAGTTTGGATGGACCGTAATGATTTCGGGCCATAAAACCTTTCGAAAGAGCCCCGACTCCTCCGAAGACTTCTGCAAAGTTCAAAAGGCCTTTTTTTTTGACTCCAACACGGGTGACGGGCGAACGCCGCGATGCCGCCACGCCATCTGCACTGCGACTGCATTTGAAAAGTGCGTTTTTTTCCAGAGGGGGATGGGAGATGTGAAGAGAGATGGAGCTAAATCGCAGTTCCTGCCGGATCAAAAGGGGCCAGAGACCCGCTGAAGATCTACCTTCTGGAGAGGGTCCAAACCCCCCCCCCCGCAGGTGAGATCCTGGAGGAAATCCAGACTTCCTGGACGGAGCGTGGATCAGGAAGTCTCCGAGAAACCTCAATATCGAGCGACCCGCGGGCTAAAACCGGCCCACCAGGGGGTCTGACGCAGCCAATCCTGTGGCAGATGGAGAGAAACTTAAGAAAGACGAATTTACTTCACGTAAAGTCCCCTAAAACGGAAGGAATTTAGTTTGTCTTCACCTGCGGAAACACCTCAAGGAAATTAAATTTGCTGTAGTGCACATGCCAGGCCTGTGAGTGGCGCTGTAACGTGCCTCAGAAACAATGAAGAAGACAGTGAACTGAGTTCTTCTTGAAAATCGAAAGGTTTTTAAACGTGCTTTTCCTGCTTCTCGAACTTTAGGAAACTTTCTGACTTTGCATCGCCAACAGTGCTGATTTTGACTCACAGATAACGTAAAAAACGGTTTATTCAGCGTCTCGCTTCATCCGCACACGCGTGGAGGCCCACAAAAAAGCCGTAATCTCACCACATGACAGGTGGGAATGAACACGTTTATCTCATCTGTCTTTTGTTCGCTCCTTTTGTCTTTGCAGGCCGACTCCCTCACCTCACCTCGGCGCGCCGCTCCGCCTTCAATTAAAGAGCAGAAAGGCTGAAAGGTGACACTGCCAGTTCAGCAGCTTTCCGATTTAGAGGGCAGATGCAATCCTCATGTTCTCAATCCGCTCGCTGCTTATTATTGGCATAGCTTCACCTGCCACTCACCCGCTCCCTCACCCCCCCTCCCTCACCCACTCCCTCTCTCTCCCCCTCTTTGCATTGCAAGCACCCACAGAAAACATGCGATACGGTCCCGCTCAGACCGAGCTAACTTCATTACACATGGCTGAATGAGAACCACATGACGTCTAACATGACAAATGGGCATTAGTGGATAGTGTGTGTGTGTGTGTGTGTGTGTGTGTGTGAGTGTGTGTTTGTGAGCTCCAGGTGACCGAAGTTCATTGGGAAATCTAAACCATTGAAAAACATTACAGGCGTATTATGTCTGGCTTCTCTAAACCTGCAGCTCTTTTTGTATTCAATTTGGGGTCGCGACCCATAATTGGTCGCCATCTGTTAAAAGTCAGCACGAAATAGATCTGCCACGCCAGGCGGGTTGTTTAGAGTCTACTTAGTATATAATCAAATAGATGTAATTTAACTTGCATACACGGCTTTATTTGATTTGTTCACAACCTGGAGCTCCGATGGGGGTTTTTCTCAGTTCTGAGTCGCCTTTTTTGGGATCCGTAAAAATCAGTTAAACTTTACTTGTTTGTGTCACAAAGTTACAAAATAATACTGTGCCGAATAACAAGAAAATGCGTTGAAATACAAGTTTTTATAAGTTAATCCAACATATGCAAAAGATTATTTCGAATGTTTCAGAGAGAATTTAAATAAACCTGAAATATTTTGGCTTACATATCAGTTACACTTAAAGTACATGAATAATAAAAAAGAAAACTATAAAAAGTAATTTAAAAAAAATCCTTTTTAAAAATATTTATTTGATTTTTGTTATTAATAAAATTCAAAAAATTAAATTTATTGAATACATTTCATAATGAATTGATTGTCTATCAAAAAATATACGTAATAATTTAAAATATAGAAATAAAGTTTACATATATCTCTATATAAACTTATAAACCTACAGATGTATAGTTTTTACTGGCAGACTGTGTTTTAGACTGTGCTCTCCATTGATACACATCTAATTTTTGTACCTATGATGGTGAATCATTTGAAGGTTGGTGTAAAAAATTTAACATTTAAAAATAAAGTCAAGCAATAACAGTGAAACTATTGAAAAAATTTTTTTAGAAACATTGAGAAAATCTTAAAAAACCTAAAAATTCGATGTAAAATTGACCATAAATTACACACGTACAGCTCGTACTCAAAGTCAGTGATTTATGGCGGCGGCCTCGATATATCGTCGAAGAGGAGCTTTAATGATTGATGTGTTTACTCGACAGCAAATTGACGAGTTCCCTGAAGCGGAGCCGAGATTTCAAGCGTCCACGCGAGACGCCGCTCAAAGGCACTCCCCGAGTTTCTTCGACGGCTCGATTGGGTTCCAGATACGGAGCCTAATTCATTCCAGATCGTTATCTCCGGTTTCCCCCAATAAAGCGTTTAACTCCCCTCCTGTGGTCACATATCTGCATATCTGTTAAATAAATATTAGCTCTTTTTGAAGCCTCTTAACTCTCCATCTTTCCTCCCCCGCCTTTGTCTCGCTTCTTATCGCTCTCCGGCTGTCTGATTAAATATGACTAAAAGAAAATTGGAGTAATATCATGAAAGTGTGAAACGGACCTCGGCTGATTCATTTATTCTCTCATGTTTCTTTTCTGTTTTTTATAAATCTCGTTTCTGCAAAGTGCTCCCAAGTCTTCCAGCCGCTCGCACACAGAAGCACTAACAATAAAAACAATCAGCAGAGAAGACACTGATGTTATTTCCCCACATGTAACTCCATGCTGCAGTTTGAAAGCTTATTAGAAGGCAATACTGAGTAACACACCAATACTACGACGTGGTGTTATTTATACTTTTGTGGCTGGCAGATTCGTACAAAAATTCACATTATTGTCCTTTAGTTCAGTGTATTTCTGAGCTATTGCTTGTTTTTCAGTTGGATTAACAAAAAGTCGCAGTTTAAGGTTTGGCGAGTAGTAACTGTGGTGAATGGGAGAGTCAGTCTGTAGAAAACAAATGGAGGTCAATGAAATGTCCCCACAAAGCCTTAAAATCACAAGACTTTTCTGGTTTTTGTTATTTTACGCTTTTCGTGGGCCGAAACCTGCTTGAAAACCAGCAAAGTCACGATAAGATGGGGTTAAATCAAGGCTACAGGATGTCAAAAAGAAGTAGGAGTTTAGGGTCAAGTATGTCGAGTAGAGCAGCAGGAAATAAGTGGAAGTCAACGGAGTCGGCGTGGTCAATGTGGTCCTCATAACAGCATTAAAACATCTCCTTCTGTAAATCATCATTTCGTTTTTGAGGCTGGACTCTATTCACGGGGAAAAGAGATAGTTGAGGTTAAAGCAGAAAAATGAAGGTGAGTCAATGCGATGTCCCCACAACACATTCAAAGATGCAATATGTGTGTGCGCGCGTGCATGAGCGCGCGTGTGCTCGAGTTAAAAATCACTTATCTCAGAGATGTCATGGCAGCGCTGACAGGAGTTGAAAATGTCAGAAAGACTCCAGATGCTCCGTCAACACACACACACACACACACACACACACACACACACGGGCTGTCACATGGAGCAGCTGTGGTAGTTGGACTTAAACATAACCCTTAAGTGTCATGCGAGACCCACCTAGTCAATCACAGTCTCTCTCCCGCTCTCTCTCTCTCTCTCTCTCTCTCTCTCTCTCTCTCTCTCTCTCTCTCTCTCTCCCTCCCTCCCTCCCTCCCGCCCTCTCCCTCTTCTCCCCTCTTACCGAGTCCATCTGTCGGTCCCTCTCCCAGAAGATGTGCCGGCTCACCCGCGGTCGCTGCCGAGCTCAGCCAGAGAATCAATTTAATCTCTATTAGGTGTCACACACACACACACACACACACACACACACACACACACACACACACACACACACACACACACACACACAC
>JASSRZ010007166.1:10000-31398 GCA_032164315.1 Malacoctenus gilli | reverse complement strand
ATCTAGTTTTAGGAAATACTTCATTTTTTTAAATTACAACTTCTTTTTCTCGTCAAAAAAGGACCTCGATGTTTACAAAATAAACTTTGAATCGTCTTTAAGTTGTTTCGGGATCTTTACGTGTTATTTCGAAGTGACGAAACGCCCCCAAAAAAGTTGCCAGTTCAGGTTGTTCAAAAGGATTCGATTGTTTATCAGATTCAAGTTAAAACCAGACAAACTGACCTGCTTACTGGCGCTTTTAATCTGAAATATGGGCTTTTATTTTCTCAAGAAAACACTGGAAGTAACAGTTATCAGCTGTTCAGCCTGAGAATTAAACATTAAAGTGCTGATGCTGCAAAAAACAGTCAAAACAGTTATTTTTATCTGCAGGCTTTTATTGTGAAACGTGCCCTGGAAGTTGCTGCTTCTTTTAATTACACTGTAACTGTACAGTGCGACAAAACCGAACAAAAATAAGCCGAGAACCACTGAGAGAGTTTCAGGTTCAAACTGAGTCTCTGGCTGAGGAGCACCACTGCATGACAGGCAGGGCGATGAAGAGGAGGAGCGGAGGAGGCGCGGGAGAGAGGAGGTGAAGAAGAGCTCATGGGGGTGAAAGAGAAACTTTGAAATGAAGGCAGAGAAGAGAGAAAGAGCGAGACGGATGGGTGGTCTGAGAGCTCCCCCCCCCCCCGAGTGTCTCCTGTTGTCTGCACCTACACGGGCGGAGCAGCGACGTCTTCATTACGGCGCTCGTGCCCGCAGAGCCGCTGTCTCTCCCCGCTAATGCCACCATCTGTCAACTCTACAGGCGTTTTTCGGCGTCCGCCGGGCGGCCCCGACGCTCGCAGGAAGCAACAGCGCTCATGCAGCACGGGTGCAGTGTCGTCGTGGAGGATGAGGAAGACGTGGGTCCATGCATGTGCCGGAAACGCGGCGACGGCCGACAGCCGGCGGGCCTTCCGCAACCGAGGAAACCGTCCCAGAAAGACTCGAGCGTTCTGAGGATGCGGTTCCACGGAGCCGAAGCCGCGAGAGAGCCACACCAAGTCGCCGCCATCTGCATGGCAGAACCGCAGGCCGCCCGACGACGGATCCCAGCTCCTCGGCGCCGTCGGGGAACCCCGGCGTGACGAGGAGCGCGCTCGGACTTTAGCTTTTCATCGTCGTGTGCGGCAAATCTAAAAACGCGCATCCTGCACGACGTGCCGTGAAGACGAGCTTTGACGCTCCCTTTCGGACGTCCTTCGCTGCCGGTTTAGCAGCCGCACCCATTTTGCGTCCGCCGTAAGTCGAGGCGGGACGCAAAATAGTGCCGGAGAGAGAGGTTTTTTTAAGAGTAGGACAAAAATGCAGAGGCCACGGAGGTCAACAAAAAGAAAACGTCATGCGAGCCAGAGAGAACCGAGTCCAACGTCGTTCGGTCAATGAAACGCCCGAGGCAGGCATGCTCAGCTCTGACAGCGCCCGACTGGAAACACACTCACAACTGCAGGGTCTCAAACACAAACACTGGGACACTATGGAAGGGGGGGTGGGGGGGAGGAGGGAGGGGGGAGGGGGGGGAGGGAGGGGGTGTCGGACAGGGGGAACCAAACACACACACGGACACCAAGATGGCTTCGATACCCATCGACGACACAGACTGGACCTTTCGAGTCTCGGCTTGTTTCCTTGCGTCCGCTTCGCTCACACCTGACCAGGCCGTCGTCGCCACGGAGACGGTCTGCCCAGGCGTGCCGAGCCGACTCGGGTGAGTGCCAAGGAATCAAGACTCGACTGTGGAATCCATGCAACTGCTACGGCACCAGGCTGCTTTGGCAAACACAGCGCTACGCTAGGCCCTACGCTCGCCGCTACGTCGGCCGCTAACACGTAGTTACCCTCTGACTCACGCCGGGAAACTGCGGAAACAAACAACGTCCGGTTACTGCAGATCATCGACAGGCTGCAGGGTTTTTGCCACGTTTTAGCCCCAAACTTCAAACTTCACGTGAATTTCTGCCGCTTTGAGCGAAAGTCGCCGCAACGGTGCCGACGTTAGAGATTACTCTTCGCTGAAGGTTGCTCTACGACAAGTAATCTACGTCACATGTTGCGTCAAATTCAAGTTCACTTACTTGTTGTTGCCGTTACATGACTCCAGGAAACTTCAACTTCCTGTTCTTGCGGCTAATTTACCGAAAAAACACTTTTAATGACAACAAAATAGGATTTACTTTGAAAAGTCACAGGTTTACTGAAGTAAAGCTGCGTTTCAACGTGGGTTGGGACGAGATATTACTTTAAAAAAACTGCATCGGATGAATTTACTCAAAAAGAACAGTCGAAATGTTGAATGTAGTATTTGAATCTTTGTATTTGTTGGCGTTTCTGTGACCGCAGCGGCACAGCCTGAAGACGATGTAACGTGTTTACACTCCGAATCGTCTGATGATGTTGTGCATCAACGAAGGAATTTTCAACATCAAGGAACGTCTTCCTGAAGTTGCGTGCTCATTTTTTAGCTTAGATGAGCACAGATTGGTAAATTTACGCTCATGTCACGTTTGTCTCCCTAAATTATTCGTTTAAAGCTCGATAACGTTACCGGACTGTTAATTACTGAAACAGGAAGCTGAATGCTCCTTCAGCTGTTTTTAAATCACAGTACCACGTCGTTTTCAGGCTTTTTAACGAATGCGTTGCTGTAATTCGACTGTAAACGAGCAACAAATCCTTGAATATTTGTCTTGCGTTTAATTACCCGTCGTCTTGTTTCTGTTGTTTCAAGTTTGAAGTGTCGTTTGTGGGCTAAAACATCAAAAACCTGCAAGTTTCTCGGAATCAACGTGTAGCCGAGAACCTGGTCGAACGGTGGCTGTGACGGCCACAACGCGACGGCGTCATCTCGGTTTCTTAATCAAGCGTAATTAATCGTTTTAGCTTCATGGGGAACAGCTGTAATTGGAGACCTAATTGCTTTGCATCGCAGAAGAGAAGGTGCTAATGCTCGCTGATCGCTTCTGCCCTCTGGTTGGTGTGGCATCGCCCATTAGTGCTGGTGGGTGGAGGCTAGTGCAATAAGCTGGCTGGCTGGGTTTGAGTGGGGTGGGGGGGCTGATGGAGGGACCGATGGAGGGAGAGGGGGGAGGGAGGGCGCCGTGGATGGGAAGAAGCTGAGGATGGCTGGTGGTCAGGAAGGAGGGAGGAAGCTGTTGCCTGGATACCAGAACAGACCGCGGTCTCGCCGCCACCATCGCTTCGCCACTCCGGGGTAGCAATTAGCAGGCTGAGCGCCACAAAGAGTCCCCACGCTGACCGACATATGGCGGGGGACCCTGCAAGAGGCGGCGGCGGCGGCGGCGGCGGCGGCGTGGCCGGGGAACGCCACATCTGAAAACTCATTACGGCCGCTAATTACCGGACGCGAAATTTGAACGCCGCTTGGCGCCCTTTCAGCGCTCCTTCAGAGGCCGTCTCGGTGAGACAAATTTGTGTTTGTCCTTTATTCATCACCGTGAGAGCGGGCTCGTTTTCACAGGGAGGGGATTAAGAGCCGGCGAGAAAGGAAGAAGAAGAAGAAGAAGAAGAAGAGGCCCGAGGAACGGACGCTCTCTTGTGATTGGACGCAGAACCTCCGGAGGAGCGCCGGGACCTGCTGGAACGCTGGCTGAACGCCTGGTCGGCCTGCTGGCAACGGCGCGCGTCTCCGCTCGTCTTTCCTGCCGTCGTCAGCGCGATCGTACAAACGGAAATATGTTCAAAACCAATTCGCGAAAGTTTGAGGAGTCGAAAACAAATCTCCGCCTCCACGGTTTCTCTTTAACGGCGGGGAATACCCATCAAGTACTGCAGTACTGACTCGTTTTCTTGCCGAAACACATGCGGGATTATTGTCGAGAAGCGGACTGAGCTGGACGCCAAATTCACGTCGTCTCGGTGCTCTGAAACGTCCTGAAAACGAACGCGGTAAAACGCGACGGTGAACGGAGCGAGGCGTGAAGGGGAGGACCGACAGATCAGTACAGGTAGCCAGGAGCAGGAAGGAGGAGGAGGAGGAGGAGGAGAAGAGGAGGAAGGAGGAGGGAGGGTGAAGAGGGGACGGGGTTTCATCAGTGGAAGGTGATAAATTTTGCAAACCTTCCAAACTTGTCCTTGCTGCATAGGAGAGGGGGGAAGCATTGGAACGGAGAGAAGAAGAGAAGAAATCAAAACAAAGAGCCCACCCAGACAAACTGCCGGACCACTGGCCCACACACACTCGCACACAAACACACACATACACAGATATGTCTTGGAGAAAACAAACAAACAAAAAAAAGGAAAACAGCTGCTCTCACACAGATGTTGTCTGCATGTCTGAGAGTTTTGGGTTAGCGGCGGCGGCGGCCCTTCCGGCGTTCCTTCACAACACAAACACATTATGAGCAGGACATGTTGCGCCGACACACGTTATCACATGAACACTTGGAGTGGATGAGCCCTGCCTGCGCACACACAAACCTGACGGCATCCCATGCGAGACCTGAACTGACGGGGGCTACCGGCACCTCGGCGGTCCGACGCGAACGCAGCGGGACGACGGCTGGGCTTCGCAGATTTCCCAGGGTGCGTTTCGGCGTCGAGGCAACCGGGCAGCCTGCGTCGCGCTTCGACGTGCGAGTTGCGACGCGCGTCGCCTCGTCTTCCGAGCTCAGCGGGACAAAAAGTCGGCGAGGGACGCCGAGGAACCCGCGTTACGTCCCGCAGCCCCGCCGCGTCGGACTCGCGAAGCAGCTAAGAGGAAGTCCTGCGTCTATATGCGCGGTCACGCCGCTCCGGCGAGCGGGAGACGGGAATCCCTCGGCAGACATGTTTGCGGCATCACACGTTTGGCGAGCGGCGAATGCCGAGAGGAGCTGAAGGACTGCTGGGTTTCGCCTCCCGCTGAGGCCTATTCTACCCTTTTGAAGGGTGCGAGCGCTTTATTTTGAAAGGAAAAGACAGAGCTACTGTCGCCGAATGAACGCAGAGACATTAAAGACTTTCCAACAGTCCGACGTACTTGATTTTTGAAATCCTAATTAGAAACATCTTCATCGGGGCAACTGGCCATCAACACTTTATGGAGGTCCTGGGAAATTTGCCCTCATCAGCCCATAAAATGCCCTTGAAATTAAAAAAGTGGAGTCAAAACCGCCCCCTGGTAATTAAACGTGCCCTTCATTAAATGTCAGCCCACCATTTTCCGCCCAGCAGTTAATTATTCAAATGCAACTGTCCCCTCTGGGCCACCGTAGAGTAGATAAGTGACTGACTGGGCTAATTTGGAGCAAAAAAAACCAAAAACAAACCAGATTCGAGGGGTCAAGAAGCGAGAAAATGTTGGCACAGGACTGCCGGGAAAAAAGAGAAGCAACACTGCATCATCCGAACAGCCAGCAGTGCGGGAAAAAACAGCTCCGAGTGTGGAAGATAAACGGGTGGAAACAGAAAGAAGAAAAAAGCAATCAGCCTTCCGGCCAGGCCTGCAGAGACGTACAAGTGGAAGGACCAAAAGTGGAGGAATAGAGTCCACTTCCATAAATCCTAGCGGTGCATTACAATATATACCGCAAATGTTATTTTAGAGGGCGTAAATTCAACCTCGGGGAGCTAAACTGTCTCCTGAAATTAATGCTATGAATCCTAAAATCCACAGTAAGCAAATGTGCGAGTGGATTTCCATCGTTGTTAATGTCCACCCGCCTTTTTTCTTTATTGGTAGCAACAAAATGCACCCCAGTGAAAAAGCTCAGAAAGAAACCCTCCGAGTTTACGCTGCTGCTTTGTTTGTTTTTTCTTAATTAACTTCAGGTGAATAAAAAGTTGCATCCCAATGTAAACACTGCGAGTACTCGGACTCCAGAGGTGTTTCCGGAAAGTGTTCGAAGGCATCACAGGTGCGTCAGTCAGTCCCTCCAGGATTTCACTCGCAGGCTTCACGATCGCTTTTAAAGCGATTTCAGACCGGAAAAGACGATTAAAATGGCGAAAAGAGGTCCAATTCGTTTGGTTTCAGTGCTGCCAAAAACACTGAGGACTGAATTTAAGAGCAAAGAAAGCTCTTCGTGATGCAGACTGAATGATCGAGCTCATACGTGACTGAAAAAACCCGTTTTACATGAACGCATCACTGAGCTCTGACTCGAATGCCGTTTCTCAATCCCAAGTACGCCGAGTGCGGACTCCCGAACTTCTAAACACGGAAACTTCCCGAGGACGGGAGTTCGCAGTACGGTTTTTTCGACGACTGGAACGGCAGCGTGACGTCACTTCCTTGACTTCGGTGTCTGCTGCCGGTTATTTTATGTTGTAAATCTTAATAAAAATAAAATAACTACATAAAAACACCTTTTTAATTACTGCTTACAGTTTTGGGTTCGCTCCTCCGTCATCGCTGGTTCTAGTGAAATGCATTCTGGGATACACGGCGGTCCGAGACCACACGAGTCACCATCCGATGCATCCTCGGTAAAATGGGCGAAACGAGTTCGCATACGGGTGTCGAACCGGACTTGCCGAAATGCGAACTTGTGTATTGGAACAGGACTCGGAGGATAACGCAAGTACAGACAAGTACGAGTATTGAGAAACGGCATAAGTCTCCCGGAAACCTTTCGTCCAGAGACACTCGAAGGCGAAACGTGACGCGGATCCCGGTGGCGTTTCCGTTAACCGCGTCGACCGCAACGACACGAACTCCTGAAGGGACTCCTGAGGGTTTTCTGGCCCCACCCGACAAAAAACAAAAAAAAAAAATCAGGAGCTGCGTGTTCGCTTCCCAACTTGCAAGTGAGGTTAAAAAAAAAAAAAAGACCCTGCAAGCGCTGCGTGCGACAAAAGAGCATGTTAGAGGGTCCACGAGCTGAGAGATTAGCGCAGCAAACGAAAGCTCAGCCCATTCATTAAGGTGGTTTGTTTAAGGGACGATTTAAAGGTGTTTGGCGGGTAGTCGATGGCGTTATGAGTGAATATGCTTCGAATGGAAAAGAAGATTAGCTGTGATCTTAGATGATAATATCGCTGAACGTGGACACGACTTACGACGCTTTTCCTGCGCACAAACTCGATTTATTTGCCTCGACTCTACTCGGTTTTGCTCGTTTTTTCCTTACTATCAACGAACCACCTCAACGTGGGTGGGACGGCCGGAGGGGGTCGTCATATCATTGTGTTATTCTTTGGAAATAGAAATACAAGTTGTCGATTTAGAGAATAAAAATGTTATCGGGTTTGAAACCGATCAGGTTTGATGACTTTCAATTCATTCAGCGTTATCGCTCTCTGGCCAATCGGTGGTCTCCAGCCTGGTGACCTCACCTCCACTTTTCACTGTGTGAAAGCCAAGTGGGTACTAGTAAAGTACACGGTCGCGGGTACTTTCACCCGAAAACAGAAAAGTCGAGCGGAGTAGAGCCGAGAAGGTGCGACTGGAAAAGCCACGTAAGTCTCTCCCAAAGGTAGAAACTACACTTTAGAGTTACCACACTGAGAGGAGAGTACGAGTTCTTAGGATTACATCGAGGTACTTTGGCACGAACCCAGTTACGCTCGCAGTTCTGTCGCTTCTAGCTTTGGGATGCGGACGATACATCTGGAAATGCGGGGAAGCTTTTACTCTCTTCCTCAGAATCAACGAGAAAGCATCGACAGAGTGAATGAGCAGCGGTGGAGAGCGGCGGCCATGTTCGGGAGACGGATGGCGAGGCGGGTCGGGAGAGATGTGAAGATGATGGGACAGAGAGAAAAGTAAAAAAGGAAAGGGAGGAAGGAGGGAGGAAAGGAAGGGCGTGTTAGGAACGGACTCAGCAGCAAAATCCCAGTGGCGTCTGACAGCTCATGCCGAGTTATTGCCTCCACCGAGGGGCAAAAAGAACGAGCCGTCTGCGACGTAGAGCTCATTTAAATGCTACCCACCGATTACAAACGTTTCACCTGACTGGGCTGAAAGATAAAACGTTCCTACAGACTCACTCGAAACAGCAGAAGCAAAGATAGACGCACATCTCAAAAACTTAGAATAGAAGAAAATTTGGTCAGAACTTCGATTTATTTGACATCAAAGTGAGATTGATTGGAAATAATTCAAATTAAATACTGGAAAATTAAAAATATTCATCTTAAAATCTTATTTTTTGCTTAAAAGCATAATTATCACAATGGAAAATTTTTAAAAAGTGCGTGAAACTTTTCAGACATGATTTGAACGTAGCTGAGAAAACAGTGGACGTTTCAATATTATTCTACTTTTTTCAGATGTGCGTGTGTGGAACAGTTTGGGCTTTGAGACGCTTGGTTTCCTGCTCTGCGCTCACTGAAACTTGGTGAGATATGACTGACCTCTTTCACTCTCTCCCTCTTCGTTTATTCAGCACACACTCCCAACACAAACAGACCCACTACGCTTCTCCACGCACACACACACGCACACACAATTGGTGTAAAAAGTCCAGCAACACAGTCAGGAGTCAGTAACATGAACTATATGGTGTTTGTACATTCATGGATGGAGTTTGAAAGGAAGAATCCCCTCGAGCTCAAACGTGTTAAAGGCCTCAGAATCCTGATTAAAATATACAGTTAGACGAACAATTCTCAGTCATTTCAGTAAACAAATCATTCAAATTGTTCATAGAAAATTCTTACAATTTTACTGTGTTCTCTGTTGAGTTTAATTTCATTCTTTAACTTGTCTAATTTGGCTTATTATGTATTATTACATCCTAATTTTTATCCTTTCGCTTATTGTTTCCTAAAATTTTAACATAAATTCATAGATTAAATTCATGCTTTTTGGTCTTTTTTAATAAATACCTCCAAATTTTACAATTTCTAAAGTTTATAATATATTTTTTACATTTAAATTAATCATTTTACTATCAGTTTAGTTCCATAAACAGAGGTATTTCACGTCTTTCAAAAACACAGAAACTCAACGTACTGATACTTTATTGGACCTCTTGTTTTGTTTGTTTATTTTTCAAACTGTTGGCTATTATTTTCATACAAGAAAAAAAACCATCTTGAGACTATTTAGTTCGTTGTTCATGTAAAAAAAAGCAGACTTTTTTTTTTAAAGGAAGTTCAGTTTGTTTATTTCAGAAGTCTAGCAGCTTGATTAATAAGCAGATCACTGACAATTAATTAATGTTATATTAAAATATAGATTGAAATAGAAACTGCTGAAATAACATATATGGAGAAACAGTTTAATAATCGTGATTCCCTTTATTTTATTTCATTTTTATTGACAGCTAAGACAAAAATCTCTATTTAAAATACCAAATAAGACCATTAACTTGTTACATTTACTTTGATTTTAACCAGATAAATGACGCTAGCGTTCATGCTTGTTGAGCACTTAAAGAAACAACGTTACAGCAAGATTTCAGCTGATCCGTTGAGAGTAAAAACAGTCCGAGGTTTTCGGTATTTGGGATGTTTTCCTGCTTCGTGTTTTCTTTTTTTTTTTCCCCTGGAGCAGAGACGACGCCCGACAGCTAGCTTAGCTTAGCTTAGCCTAGCCTGCAACCGCCGCCATTACGGCTCCCCGGCTAACGCCACCGGAGGCCCGGCGGGTTTGCAGAGACCGCCAGACGGTGAGGGGGGATGCGCCGTTCACGCGTCTGTTATCGTTTCACTTTGGCTGGACGAGCTTTGACGTCCACGCCGGTTTCTATTTGACGAAAACTCGAGTTACACCGCAAATCCTGCGGGTAGCTTTACCGCAAGCTAACGCCACAGCTCCAGGATAGCTTAGCATTTAAATCTGAATCCAGGGGAAACATTTGGGAAGAACCCAGGTAACGAGTGACGGATTTTAGCGCCTGTTTGTTAAATTGGTGACCGGAGCTTCTATATAAAATGTTACAATGGCTTCAATTTAGCTCCCGATACATTGAGGGCATCAATCGGGCAGCCTCGGAAAGCTATCGCCCTGATCCTGACAGTCGTTTTGGGGATGCAGGCTGGTTTAATCATGGCTGATAGAGAGAGAGAGAGCGTGCATGTGTGTGTATGCGCGTGTGTATGTGTGTGTGCGAACCTTTTTGATATTGTAAACACGGGTCAACATCCCGATGCCTCTGTCGTTGAGGATGGTGAGTTTCTCTGCCAGCTTCTGCTGGCTGGGCTGGATCACTCCCCGAGACATCTTTACACCGCCGGTCGGTCAGCGCTCCAACGAAATCCGGGAAGGGGGGGGGGCAAAAAATCTCAAATCTCCGCGAAAAAAAGGGGGGAAAGGACAGAGAAAGAAGGAGGAGAAGGAGCCGCGATTGGAGCCGTTATTAGATTTCGCCCATGTTCAGATGTTCGTGGACAGCAGCTTCCTGTACTCCACCCCTCCGTCCGTCCGTCCTGCTTTTTTTTCGGTCACAGGGATGAGGAGGTGTCCTGGTTTCCACAACCGAGCTGCTGCCTTCAGGTCCGCCTCGTTAAACGCAGCACTCGCATCCATTCACAACCCCCGGCTCCGGTACCCACACACCAAATACATATTTTATTCAACGTACGAAACGCTAAAGCTGGAACTTTGCGTTTCGCACTTTCACGACATGTCGTTTGTCGTCTGCTCGCGGAGAGCAGGTCTCTGGCTTCACGGACTTTGCCTTTAGTTTCTGTTTTCGGGATGCTCTGCTTCTACTGGATGTTAGATGGTAAAGGAGCTAAATGTTCGCTACACATTTCGAATAAACGCTCACAAGATAAAAAAGAAATGTGTTAAAAGGGGGAAATCGTTCTTAACTATCAACTATCAACTTTGAATATTGATGTAATTAATAAAGTAGGGTCACTCCTAAAAGAAAATCAATCTGTATACCACTGCAAAGGCAAGACAAGGAATTAAGATGTTGAACAAAACCATACAGAATTGTACTAAACCATAATAAAATCAAAAAAGCAGCCGGTGACACAGTGACCCAAAATCTGGCCGACGGGACGTCTCACACTTGGCGCAGTATTCCGTGCGCAAAACCTCCCGATTCGAGCTCGCGGTAGCAGTCGCGCAATTTACGAGTGCACGCAGAGTCCGTGAAGGCGTCACATTGTTGACGCAGCTTCCGACTCAGCTGTCAGTTGTGTTTTTGCAGCCACAGCCCCGCAGCCGCTGCGTCCAAATCACGGCTTTGACCTGCATTAAGCACTATACACGCAAATATGTCACATTTTTAGACAGCGAAGCTTTATTTTTCGGTGTTTTGCTTCGAATAAGTGCATTTAGTGCAGGTGGGTCCACGAAACGGTGAAACGAACGCGTGAATTGCTTATAATCTCGATGTTATCAGATGGGATACTAGTCAATGGTGAATTTATGAGGCATTTGGACAAAAAACGTATATATGTCAAGCTGAACCATCATAAAATCACGTGACATAAATATACATTAATAAGATTTTATTTTGTAGGAGTTAAATAAAAGGAAATCGTAACTCCTCACTATTGGTGTTTATGTTAAAGAGTAAGTCTATTTAAAGCTTGTGTTTTGTTTTTGTTTTGTTTTTTGTCCATGCAGAGGTCAGTAGACCCTGGTGTGATGCATTCACTGGCTGAGGAGATCCAGGGCTTCTCCAAGAAGCGCCTGAAGAAGCAATGCACCCGCGTTACCACGGTGACAGGCAGGAGGCTCCTGGAGACAAGGGGCGATGGAGAGGAGGAGCAGGTGGAGCAGCTGGAGGAGGGTGGCGGCGGCGGCTGTGGCTTCGTGGAGGACACGAGTCTGGACCTTCAAGTCGGTGTCGTTCGACCGTTCCTGCTGCTCGGTAACGTCCAGCGTCACAAACACTGAAACACCTTCAGCTTTACCTCAACTTTTACTCACTAATACGCAGCTCAGCTCTCACCAGACTCAAGCTTCAGCTGTATTTTCTTTATTTATTCTAATTTTTAGTCAATTTCATTCAATTGCAATGAATTCTTTGTAATTAGATTTTTTTAATTTTTTTTTTACTTTTTTTCCACAAAAGTTTAAAAAAAAAAAAAAGTTCTAGGAAACCAAAAAGTTTTTTTTGCTCCAATAAATTTTTTTTAATAATTCATTGTTTTTGCAACTTTTTTTTCTTATATTTAGAAATTACAGCCGTAAAATAAATAAAATGTAACTCAAAGTGGAAGAATTACATAATATCCCTTGAAAATGCTCAGTTATAACAAATCGTAGAATATTTCAGAATAAAAGCTCCCACTTGTTGCACAATTTTGGCCAATTTCAAAGCAAACAAATCCGAATCAATTCAGGTGGCCTGAATGTAAACATATTCACGAGGGGTTAAAGAAGTGAAGGCCCGTTTGTATTGATCTGGCTTTCCGAGTGGAGTGATACAATCAATCGCTTAAGTATTCCGGTCCACAGAGGGACCAGCTCATTGTGTTCTCGTATTAAATAAATAAACTTCCTAATAATGAATAAGTCAATGTCATTGGATTGGAATTCGTCTCAGGGAGAGCGGCGGCGGCGGCGGTGGCGGCGCCGCTCCCGTCAGCCCGAGGACGCCGCCTGACATCCCGGCGTGTCAGCATGTTATCCGACCTGCCGGAGAGTCCTTGAGCTTGACATTGAGTCCCCGCCCGGCTCCGGGGTGCCGTTGGCTCCTGGAGCAAACGCGGCGCTTTGACCTCCGCGCGGCAGCGAATCATAGAGAGAATTTCTCAGCAGGGATCAATAAAATATTACATCTGTTGGGCTCCGACAGAGGTGACTCTTCCCCCCGTTTGATGGCGTAAAACGGATGCTCGTTCCCCCCTTAAAAAATACGAGTTTGCGGTCGACGGGAGCTGCCACGCCCTCGCTCTCAGTTATTCACCTGACCGCCAAGTTTGTGCGATGGATGATCAGATCGGTGGTCCCAGGAGCTCGGGGAGTCTCCAACTCGACCCTAAAGTGCAGTCATGCTGTTTTGCGTACGTTCCGATGTGCGGTTACGATATCGCCAAATCGGAGACCGTACATCGAGGAGAACGCAGCGTCAGCCACGATGAAAGTTGCGAGCTCTCCTCGCAGGTTTGCGCGTTCGGAACTGCTCTCAGTTGCCCGGCGTCCGTCTGACGGCCCGCGAGTCTGCCGGACCTCAAGAATCCCGCAACGGCGAGGCGAATCTGCCCTCCAGTTGGTGGCCGCTCGTCTTCCTGAGTGCCTGAACCATCAGCACGGCAGCTCACCTAAACCTGAACTTAACTTAACTCAACCTCAAACCCAGTTTAACATGATTAAACCCGAGTTCACTCACTGAGAATGTGGCGCTCCTTTCGAGTCATTCGTTTTTCAGAATAAAAGCATCTATTCTTCAATGGTATCAAAGTTTCTCCTCCCTGCACCGAATGTCGCGGCGCCGCGCGTGACGTGACGTTTTGGGCGGCGTCATCATTAACATGCAGCTCGGCTCCTCAACTCCTGATTTTAATGCAGCTGCTGGAGGCGCTCGTGTCGCCGTTATTCACATAAGCATAACATGTGAAGGCATAAGTAGCACGTTTACAGCAGCGGGGAAAAGATCCTGCAACCGGCGTGATAAGCTCATCTGGAAACTATCGATCCCTGAACCTGATAACGTCAAAGATATCAGTATTTTTTTACTGACATTTGGGAGTTTTCTTCTTTCTTTAGCTGATGAGCCAGGATACTAATACGCAGGCTTCCCTGCTCGCATCCCTTGCTGTAAGTTTTTCCCCACATATTCCCAGGCTCATGATTTATTCTCTGGCTTGGCACCAAGAGAGCAGCGCGGAGCCGCGCCAGTCGATTTATTGCCCCGCGCGCGCCGCCCTTCTGCTTCTCGGCGGTCTTTGGTAGTGCTAATTAGCTTTCTATTAGCCCGCTCCGGCTCGCCGTTGGTGGGTCTGAGATTGAGCCGTTTCCCCGCTCGCGCCGTTCGTTCGCCTCCGCCTGACGATCGGACGCTCGTCGTCGCGAAACTCCAGAAAAACGCAAGATGGGAGAAACCTTCGATGAGCTTGTTTCGTGAGCCAATAACCCAAACATTCATCCATTCATCCGCCCGTCAAACATTCTCTTCCGCTGTCGTTTCATCCCTCCAGAAAGAAGTGACCTTTTTCAGCACTTTATTGGCGATCCAAACAATGACGTCTCCAAGGGAACGCCAACGCTCGTAATCTAGGAAGTGAAAACGAACGCGCCTCCACGATAATCCTAATTTGGAGCCTTTAAAGCATAATTAGGATTGATCACAGACAGCAGCGAAGACTTTTTTTTCCCCCACGCGCGAACAAAAGTATGATGGATATTTGTCGCGTTGTTAAGTCGACTTTGCGTCGTTCCATGTTTTCCTGAAAAGCTCCGAAAGTCCCGGCGTCCCCTCGTCTCCTCTCGCACGCGTCGCTTTGAATCTTCTCCTCCTGCACTGATGAGACATTCGGGCCGACGCTGGCTTTCCTCCAAACACACACACACACACACACACACACACACACACACACTCAATCCTTTTGGATTTAGACTCGCCTCTCAACACCTTGAATTCGCCGTTACGTAAAAGTGGCTTGGCGAATGCAAAGAGTGCAAATGTTGCCTCTTTGAAGACAGTAAGCCGCTGCGGCGAATCCAGCCCGGAAATCTGGAGGAAAACCCGCCATCACAGTCTATTTGCCGCGCCTAATAAGACGCCGCTGTCGTCACGAGGAGCTGTCAGACAAACAGAAAATAGAAAATAGGCTGCGCCGCTCTTTGTGCTCTCCAAACTTATTTTTTATTTCTCTCCTGTCAAACATAATCCAATCCAGGACAGAAATCACCGCTCGCTCCACACGGCAGCGGAATAAACGCACATATATGCCAGAAGAATAAAGCATTCAAAGTGATATTATGTGGAGGAATTCAACTTAAGGCGGCTTAGCTTAAATTAACCCGAAGCGCATTGAAAAACCTTCAAAGTTAACTTGAGTTGGATACAGTTAGGTTAAGTGGCTAAAATGACGACCACGATGTTCAGTAGTACAGAAGTTCAACAAAAGTTCAGTTACAAAAGTAACTTAACCTGATATTACTCTGTAGCGCAGGACCACGTTGAGCGAAGTTAGTTTGAGTTAAATTGAGTTTTGGTTGGTTGACGTTTAAGATACGTTGAGTTGAGATCAATAAATCCTGACTTAAGTTTAGTTTGGTCGAGCAACAAAAGTAGCATAACTTCAAATAACTCAAGTGTGGATGTCGGGTTAAGATTAGTTAATCTAGGCTTTGAGAGATCAATTAAACTGAGGTTAAGTTTGGTTTAACTCAGAGCCAGAAGTTCCACAAAAGTTGAGTTAACTTAACCTGAAATTACTTTGTAACGCAGGACCACGTTGAGTGAAGTTCGTTAGAGTTAAATTGAGTTTTTGTTTGTTGACGTTGTTTAAGATACGGTGAGTTAAGGTCAATAAATCCTGACTTAAGTTTAGTTTGGTTGAGCAACAAAAGTAACGTTACTTCAAATAACGCAAGTGTGGTAGTTGGGTTAAGATTAGTTAATTTAGGCCTTGAGAGATCAATTAAACTCAGGTTAAGTTCAGTTTTGTTCAGTTCAGTTAATTGAGGTTATTGACAAAAAGTAGCTAATTAAAATAACTCTGTGAAAGTGTAAGTTTAAGTCAGGTTAAGTTCGAATTAACTCCATTTTGATCTGTAGTTTCACTGTTACACATTTAGGAAGCGCGACAGTCGGACTCACAGGTAATTTCAAAGTAAAAGCATTTCTCTGGCCTTTAAAGAGGAGGGTTTTTTAGCTGTTGGGTTTGACTGATGTGTCTGAGTGTTCTTTAAGTATCTTCATGTACTCCGACCTTGTCAATCGTGTCCGTCCTCGGCGTTTGGTGCGATCGAAGGTTCACCGTCGGAAACATGCGACACGCGTGTTGCTCGCTGCCTTGGATTTCCCGCGCCGCTCGTTCTCCCTCCACTCCTTCCTCTCGTCTTTGACCTTCTTCCTGCCGCATTACTCATTCAAACTTGTGCGCTTTTGAAGGTGGTTGTCATGAAAACGCCTCGACTTGCCCCTTGATATAAAAATCTTAAAGTCCTTCCTCCGCTGCTGCTGCTGTAGATAATATTGAATGTTTATTTCAGCAGTTTCTTCTTCTACTTTTTTTTTAAGGCGCAGTCGTGTGCTGCGTTACAGATCATTTGATTCCTCTCCCGGTTTATTTTTTCTTGCTGTAGCTCGAAGCCATTCTGCTGTTGGTTTCTGCTGACTGATATCTTCCCCGCTCGGTGTTGCAGCTGTTCAGAAAAGGGGTTTTATGTCGGAGTGTTTTTCTTGTGAAGTGATCGCGGCGCTGATGTCCTGCAGCCGTCGCGCTTTACTGCCGGAATCTGCGCACGTCGACGTTTTTTTCTGCGAGCAGAATAAAGTCCTCACGCGTGTTGGAGCCGATTCATCTGTTTGAAAGAGGCAGGGTGCTTTTTTTTTTTTTTTTCAGGACAAATAAGCCTCCATGTATGGATGCTTTCCCAGCGGATGTATTGGTAATCTATGAGTTATTATCTGACGTCCTCGCAGTGTCTCAGCACAGCTCAAGGTCAAAGCAGACAGAAGCCGGAAAATCCTCCGGGAAAATGGCAAAAAAGCACCAAAAACACGACATAAATAAACAAAAATACAGAATTTAGACGCTAAAACTGAATATTACGTCGCTTAAATGTAACTTTTAAATAATTAACTCCCTAAAGTGATGCAACTTCTTCCCAAAAGAAATATTTGGTGTATTTACCTCAGTATTTGTAACATACTCACAGTTTAGCCTTATGAAAAGATGTAACATAAGTAAAGTAGTGACACTATACAGTCAAAATACCTCAGTACACAACATACTACTGTCCCAAATCTACAGTATTGTCAAAATGTCTAAAATGTAAAATACAGTATTCAGATTACCTTAATACGAAGTACAGCCCTGACAAAAATACTGCGATCCAGTTGAAAAATACCACAGTATGAACAAATAAAGCAATCGTACTGTCAAAAATACTACGATGTACAGCTTGGTAGAGTGAAAAAAACACATGGTGTGTAGCGTGGTACTGACAAAAACGCCTCAGTATTGTCAAAAATATTTGTGTATACGACATGATACTGTTAGAGATGCATCAGGCCACGTGTGTTACTGTCAAAGTACAATGGTACTGCCAAAAATACTGCAGTATTCATGTCACTCTGATGCTGAAAATAGTGTGTGTGTGTAAGACACAGGACTGTGAAAGTGTTCTGGTACTAGAATGTCGTCATGTGTCGTATTACTGTAACCTTTATGATAAGCATTAGCGATGTCTCTGCTACAATGCTAATGCTAATGCTGCACTGTAGTCCAGATGCTGGAGTTCTCTCTGACATGATGGTGTGTTCAAGTTCTCCTCTGGGTCTCTCTCGTGTCAAACAGCAGATCGAGGGGAACTCTGCCCTCTGAGAAACGAGCCTGAAGCAGCATTCGATCGCGTTATGACAATAATCAGCATTACCAGGAGCGTTATTTGAGCGGCGAAGCGTCTGCAGGCGCCGCCGCTGCCGCCGCACGCCGCTGTCTGTCTCCTCACCGCCTCCTTTCTGCCTCCGCAGCCTCTCAGGATGCAGCGCACGACATTGACACCCTGAAGACATTTAAGGTCAGTACAGCGGGATCAATAGCGCGGGCGCGCCCTTGCCTTGTTGCGATGGCGTGTGTAGTGACATGAGATTAGAAGGCGGCCATGTAGGTGAGCCGCCGCCGCCGCCGCCGCCGCGGGTCGGCAACAGCCGGCCAATCGCCGGAGGAGCTTCATGACTCATGCAGTGACAGTTTAGCTCAGCAGAGGGAGTAAATGATTGCAGTCGGGCCGGGCGCCGCCGCTCCGCTTCAGAGAAACGTGAGCGCTGCTCTCGGGCACCAGCAGACTGCTGCCTGTGCATGTCTCGGGATGATGAATTCGAGAGAGTACGAATACCTCGACTTCCTCCTCTGCCTCAAACCCCCCCCCCTTCAGCGAGCCTTCGCAGTTCGTCTGCAACGAAGCGAGCACGGTCAGCGGCGGGTTAACGGTGCACGACCCCTCGCGATCTGCGAATATGAAGAAAATCAGCATGTGATGCTGTGCAAGTGGAGCTAAAAGCAGGAATGCCTCTCAAATAGGCCAAAAAAGGTCAATTGTGTTAATGCTAATGGAACAAACGAGAGCCACGGTCATGCCTTATCCTTAAACCGCTAAGCCCCGCCCCCTCAGTGCTCCAGTAATTTGCATCAGGAGACATAAACGACGTTTAAACGTCCACTTCCCTGCCGCCACGTCCTCCACGCCCCGAGGTTTGGCGTCTGCTCCGCCAGGGGCCGGATCTCTGTTCGGATCTTAAACCCAGGGTGGCCCCCCCCCCCCCTGCCCATCTGCGCCTGAAGCCCCGCCTCCAAGCGCTGTTCAAAACAACAGATGGAGGGCAGTTTGGCAAACGTGAGAAACAGCGTGAGGGATGAACCCTCACGTGAAGGCAGCCATGTTTTTCTGTCCTCGGTACGCAGCCAGAGGGCGCCACTGGCAGGCTATCGCTCTGTCTCCGCTGTGCGATAGATCAACATCACTCGAGTGTCTCCACTCTGTAGCCAATCAGTGCCCTGCAGTTTGATGATGTCACATTTCAAGCCGGACTTCTGGTTCTTTGAAAGCACATCTAAGTAGGAACGAAGCAGAAGAAGAAGAAGAGGGAGGAAGAAGAAGAAGAGGGAGGAATAAGAAGAAGAAGAGGGAGGAACAAGAAGAAGAAGAAGAAGAAGAAGAAGAAGAAGAAGAAGAGGGAAGACGAAGAAGTAAAAGAAGAAGAAGAAGAGGGAAGACGAAGAAGTAGAAGAAGAAGAAGAGGGAGGAAGAAGAAGAAGAAGAACAGGGAGGAAGAAGAAGAGGGAAGAAGAAGAAGAAGAAGAGAGAAGAAGAAGAAGAAGAAGAGGGAGGAAGAAGAAGAAGAAGAAGAAAAGGAAGAAGAAGAAGAAGAGGGAAGAAGAAGAAGAAGAAGAGGGAAGAAGAAGAGGGACAAACAAGGAAGAAGAAGAAGAAGAAGAAGAAGAAGAAGAAGAAGAGCGTGGACTTCTTGGCCCAGATAAGCAGTAAAGTTCCTGCTGATGCAGAAAATGTTTTCTGCTCCTCAACATTCTGCAGAAGCGTCTCTATTGTTCTGACGATTCACCTCAACATCCGAGGATCAGCGCCCCCCCCCCCTCCCCCCTTCCGCCCCCCTGGCATCGTTCGCCATTCCTGTCACGCTCGCGCCGCCCCATCAACCCCTTTGGTAAAAGTAGGTAAGAATGACACGTGAATATTAAGAGTCAGCGCCGAGTCAGACCCTCCCTGCATATTTCATCGGCGCATTTCTGGATGTAAAAGAACGGAAACATCATTAAGCGCCTGCAAACGGGGCGCCGGCGATCACACGCAGGCGCAGGTGTTAATATTTCACGGCGGCGCCGCTTCTGTCGGGGGGGCGTCCCAGATACGGCGGCGGGTTTGTCGCAGCCTCAGCGTTGCGGCGTCTTTATTATCTGGTATTTAGTGGCTCATTAAGAACTTTAAGTGGAGTTCCTGGTGTATAAATTTGATCCAGAGTTTGAAAAGTCTTTCGATTGATATCTACGACCTTTATTTGACCTCCTGGTCCTCGGGGGTCAAATTGGGAACCCCAGTTTTACATTAGAGAAGATTAAACTGTGCTTTATTGTTGCCAACATTAATACGTAAACATCAATATGATACACAACTGTACACAACACTGCAGACGAGAACATGAGACTATTAAAGGACGAAAAACATAAAGGATAACTAGTAGGGCGGTCCGATGTTGGCATTTTCACCGATATCCGATATACCGATATTACTCAACTCTACCGATATTAAGCGATACCAATATCGGCAACTACCTACCAGAAAATACAAAAGACATATTGTATTATACTAACGTGACAGCTACAACTTTAACTATAACTACTGAGCAGTACATGGAACTGGCCAGTGGCCTTAAATGTATTGATACAATCACTAAAGTAACTTGGCTCAGTCACGTAAACATGCCGATGAAAACAAACGCGTCGCAAAAAATCTACAGTGACAGTCTGGAGTCCAGTAAATAAAGGAAAACAAGTGAACGAGATCTCGCGAGATTTCGTTGGAGAACAAGGAAGTCTCGCGAGATTTCGTTTGTAAAGTTATCGGTCCAAAAACCGATACCGATATTTTCCGATGTCACGTTTTAATGCTGATATCGAAAGCCGATAATATTGGAAGGCTGATAATATCGGTATATCGATATATCTGCCTATCGATGTTATCGGCCTACCGATAATACCGATATCGGTAGGCTTAGGCTAATAACTAGATATAACGTTGGATAACTGCAGCTATTGAGAGTAAGGGAATATTATAGAGCAATAAAGGAGTATTTGAGTGTTTTTTGGCCCTCAAATGCAAAAAAAAGACCCCAAAAAGTGTTAAATTGTGTCTCAAAAATGGGTTTTAATCCTGACAGCGATACGACGCTGACGTTTCTGACAACCTTATATGTATGGATGAGCCCTGTAACGCCTGGAACACGGGTTCAAAGCCGCTCCTCTGCTCGCTGGGACTTTCTCTGGCGTCTAAAAAAAAAAAAAGAAGGAAGAAGTGGGGGGATTTTTTTTATTGATGAGAAGCACGTCTGCTGTACACAGCGTCAGCAGCGGCAGGAGGGGCGTGCGCGGGTTAAACAGGCGGTTTTATCGCCCACAAATGCCAGGAAAGAAGCGAAAAAAAAGTGTCGATTTGTGACCTCTTCATCCTCTTACTAAAAATGGAAGTCATTAAAAAAAGGTCACAAATATAAAGTTTCGTTTCCGAGGAGAGGGGATCGGCATCCCCCCCCCCCCCCCCGCCACACACACACGTCTCGGGACTTTTAATTTCGCTCCAACGGGAGGAAGTGGTACTTTTTTGAAGGGGGGGAGGGGGGGGGACGACTATTTGGAGCCGTGATTCGGTCCAAATCGACGCGGGATGAAGCTTCGTTTAATCAGAACGCTTGTTTGTTCTCGGTTGGGGTCTTTCGTGGGTGAAAATTTGAAGAAACGCGCGGAAAAGACGTTCGATGAAGCGAGTCGTGTAGCAGCAGGAGGAGTTAGTGTGATGCAGAGATGTAGCGGAGGAGCGGATTTATCTCTCCAAGGAAAGCTAAATTTAAGTGAGAGTAGACGGATACTGCGGGATGAATTGGAGCCATCTGTCTTCTTTCCCCCCCCCCCCTCTCCATCTTCCTCCCCCCTTTCTCCACCCCCCCCCCCTCTCACAGTCACATTCAGGTTGTGTCATGTCATCAATATGGCTGACAGAACAGCTCTCGTTCTCGTCTGAGAGCCTGGAAAGCTCGTCGATGCTCGCGGGGGTCGTTCGCTCAAGGAGTTTCATGTTTGCTCCTCCTCTTCCTCCTCCTCCTCCTCCT
>JASSRZ010007166.1:0-7500 GCA_032164315.1 Malacoctenus gilli | reverse complement strand
GAGCGCGAGGAAATAAGAGCAGAACAAGAAACTCTGACAAAAGCAAATTAAGTCTCTGTGTTTGCTGTGATGGATTATCTCGCTCAGGCGATCTTCAGTCGGCACGAGTTTTTCCTGCGCTTTCCTTTTTTTGGGGGCGGCAGGAAAACAAGGCCCGGTAATAGCCGAGCGCAGACGGCAGCGCGGACTTTATAAAAGATCCGCGCGACCTTTCTCTGATTGAGAGGAGCTTATAAAAGACGGATCTGGCGCCGTGTTTGTTCTCTGTCATTAGATTGTATTTCACCCGCAGGAACCCGCGTGATTGGGCCGTATTTTAAAAGGCGAGCGCCGATCAGGGCGATAACGTGTCAATTACAGACAGCCAATTTAAATCTCCCGTCCCTCAATGGCTATTGATTGACGCGCCGAATCAAAAACGCGGCGGCGCTCCGCGCCCGGCCCGCAAAAGGCGACGTTCCTCGGCGACGGGAGGCTCCTCGATGAATAAAAAGAGACGGATCCGTCGATACGGCGAGCTGCGGAACGGAGCCGAGGGCCTGCGCGCGCATCGTCTCCGGATGTGGCCGGAATGTTAAGCGGCGCCTTTCCAGCCCGACGCTGGAGGCGCCAAAATAATTACATCAACGTTAAGATGAATCCTCTCGCAGCCGCAGAAACTCGCGCCGCGTCCAAACTCGCCGGAAAGTCCGGAAGAAACGCTCGTCTGTAGGACGGCATCCGACCCGTCGATCAATCGACCCTCCGCCAATCAGTCGGCTTTCGTTCGCCGCGATTGGCCGAAAAGGGGGAGGGGCCTGAGGCTGATTCCGGTGGAGTTCCGTCGCGGAGACGCTCCGACTCGACTCACCTTCACTTCCTGTGTTTCCCAGGACGGCGTGGCGCTGGTCCACTGCAACGCCGGCGTGTCCCGCTCCTCCTCCGTCGCGATTGGCTACCTGATGCTCAGGGAGGGGCTTGCGTTCGAGGAGGCGTACGGCCAGGTGAAGCGGGCGAGGCCGTCCATCCGACCCAACGCCGGCTTCCACCAGCAGCTGCAGAGCTACAAGCCCTCAGATCGCCACGGATCAGGTCAATGGACACGCCCACCGGAGCCGGAACCTTCAAAATAAAAGAATGTCACGGCTTTGCTCTATTTTATTCGGGTTTATCCTCAAGTTCGGTCTCCACACATTGAGAATCGGTGAATCTGGAAGCGACCAAGTTCAGACGTCGGTGATTTTTTTGGGGGACGTCACTGGAAAAAGGTTTGATTTCCGACAAACTGGGGCTTTAACGAGCGACGCCTCCTTCTTTCTGCAACATTTGCGCTTTAAACTCAAAAAATTAAAAACTATCTGTCGTCTTTCCCACTTTTTTTTCTATATTTGCCAAAAAGAAAAGATCAAAAACCTGCTTAACGCTTCTGTCACAATCTGCCTCTCGTGTTTTGGATCCGTACGGCGGCTTTTGAGTGACGCTTTAAGGAGTCGGCGCGTCGACGACAGAAGCCTCTGTTCAAGTTTCCTTTTCAACGTCAGTTTCTCTTCTTTAAAGTGTGACTGATGAATGGAAAACGGTTGTCGGGAGCGTCTTTGTGTGCGCTTTGTTGAGTTCGGAGCCACCTTTCGGTCTCGGCGGCGCCGATTCCCGTCACGCCGGGTTTTCTGGGGTCTCTCTCTCTCTCTCTCTCTCTCTCTCTCTCAGCCCTCCAATCAGGAGCTCCGTCGACGCCGATGATTGCTCCCGCCGCCGTCAATTTCACAACTTCTCCGAGCTGATGCGCGAACCTCGCTCCCTCGGAATAATTAGCTGGTAATTAGCCGGCGGGATAATGAGGGAGAATCCAGTCGGCTCACATGCAAATGAACAAAACACTGCTGGGACGAGCGCCTGGCGCTGCAAACACGCGGCTCACGCGCGCGCAGGTATCGTTTTCTAACGCTCATCCGCCGCGCGCTCGATGAAGCCTGAAGTTCCGACACCTGATTGCGGGTTCTGATTAATTCAGGGAAGGAGCTAAATACTCGCAGTTTAAAGCGAAAGAAAAACACTCTGATTCATAAACGGTGTTATTCAGAAACCGGTAAGTCACGAGAGAGCGCAAACCTCCGCCCAGACGTCTGTCAACCTTTCCTGCTTTCTCTTAAAGGGCCACACACACGGAAAAATGAACTTTTTGGTCGAATCGAACCACCTGTTGGTTGGCCCCGCCCCTCACCCAACCCGCCAGTTCCATGGAAACCAATTAGGGACTTTTGGAGTTAACTGCGAACGAACGTAACATAAAGTCTTTCAACTTTATTGTTTCTTAAAATTAAACGCTTAAAAAAAGGCGCAACTTTTCTGACAGATCTGATTCGACGAACCGTGAAATTATCACCGATCCTCGCGCGTTTCCTGTGCGTCGACGAGCGACGTCCGCGGGTCTTTCCGACTTCCCTGCTCTCCGTCAGTCGCGACTTTCCGCTGGAAGCGCCCCCGGTTCGGATTTGGGACACAACGCCGGTCTTGTTCGCCGCCAAACAAGGGCAGCGACTACATTAAGCATTTGTGTTCCACTTGGACTCGTCCTCGCGTCCTCGTGCGCCGCCGCTTCAAAAGAGACGTTTGTGCCGGATTTTCACTCTCATTAGAGCGCGCACTCGTCCCCCTTCTTTTTGTTTTTTATGGAGTGAGTGCAGCTTTGTAGTTTGTGTCAGTTTGGGGCTGATGGGGGGGGGGCCGAGGAGGAGGAGGAGGAAGAGGAAGAGGGGGGCTGGGTGCCTGCCAGAGACTTGGAGGAGGGGTGTGTAAGTTCCTGCCAAATTGGTTGCAATTCCTCCCGGTCCTATAAAGGTCATAGATTATTTAACACCCCTTTAAAGCCGTGCGCTGATTGCAGAGCGCGCGCTACAGTCGCCGTGGTAAACGAAATATTTTGGGCCCCGCGGCTTTGTTGCTCCCCATAAACTCACGCCGCCGTTTAATAAATACACAGCCAGCCGCGCGTTTTATCATCCAAAGTCCGGAGTATCGAATCGGCGTCTCGGCCGCCGCGGCGGACGGTGACAGCGCGCCCGGCGCCGGCGCCACTGTGGCCTTTCGCGCGGCGCCGTTCGATGGCGCATCGCTGAGGAGTATCTGTTCCTCAGCCAAGCGGGTTTCCCCCTGACATTTTTGGTGACATTTCGCCGTCTGGATGCGGCGGCCCCGCGGTATGGCACAAGCTGTCCCATCTGCGGGGTCTCGCGGGGTCCGGCCGCCAGCCCGCTCCGCGCGGGGCCCACAGGAACGCCAATAATAACAGATAGCGAGCGGCGATGCAGGAAGCGGCGCCGTCTCGGCCACCCCGAAGCAACACGGCGTCGCCGGAACTGCCGACTCTCATCGCGAGGGATGAAGTACAGCAGCGGACGTCCGTCCTTCCGTCCGTCCGTCAGGACTGGATGTTGCCAGAGGACGCGGTTCAATTCTTCAACTTCCTGTTCATGTTTCCTCCCTTTGCAGCGGAGTTACAAGCGATATATGATAATAAATAAACGGCGAACGCTTTCAAAGCGAAGCCATATCAGCGTTCACGTTCGAACGATTCCCTCCTCATCCCTCGGATCCCCAAAACAGGATTTATAATCCGCCGGGCCGCAAAATCTATACGCCGCGCAAATCAAACATGATGGGGAACAAGGGAGAAATATGGACGTACACATTTACACAAACGGCGTCCGAGTGGCGCTGATATACGAGCGGATCCATAAGGCGGCGGACGAATCGAACGGCGCGAGGGAAGAAAAAAAAGTTTGCGCGGAATTAATCTGGCCGAGCCGGTGGGAGGGTTTTTAAGCTTATTGCAGCGCTGGATCGTGGGACCCAAACAAGAAGGAAATTTATCAGATAAGCCTCTTACTGTGTACTTTATTTTCTCCGAGCGCAACAACAATATTCGGTCACTAAACCGCGGCGGGGCCCCGGGGGGTCTCCGCAATTTCCTGTCGAGGAAAATCCCTCCACGAGTCAACACCGATGCAAATGTAGTAATTCAGAGTCACTCAGTGAGAAACGCCACCAGGATTTGTGCTTTTTGTTTTCCTGAGATCCTTCTCCGGCGGCGGCGGCGGCGGGGGCCGGACTCCCGCGCCCCTCCTCCGAAACGTGCAGCTCGAGCGGCGGCCCGACGGTTGTGCGCTTCGCAGCGACGCTGACGGTTTGTTTGGAGCTGCAGCGGCAGAGTTTTGTGCAGCGAAGCGCCGCCGCCGCCGCCACGGCGGCGAAAGGTTGTTAGGGTGCAGTTTTACTTAATGAGGTCCAGCTGGGAAGAGCGATCACCAGGAGGCACATGCACATTAAGCGCTTTTTTTCTCTCCTTTTTTTTTTAAGTTGCAGGTGGTGGTTACAGCAATCGACACACACACACACACACACACACACGCACACACACACACACGCTCTGCAGTTTGGTTTGGACTCCATATGCTTCAAAGGTAAATCTGAGGGCGCAGGATCACGCAGCAGATGGGTAATTGTTAATGCAATGTAAATAGGAGCGCAGTTATTCAGCGTCGGCGCGATCACGACTCAGAGGCAGCGCGAAGTGTCTCTGCAGGAAGGCTGTAATCGAAGTAAACTGTCTAATTGTTGTGCGCAAACAAGGTGAAATCTGTGGTTTAGGCCGGTCGGAGGCTCGCGTCCGGCGGCGTCCGTCGTCGGACGAGATCACAGAGGAAAAAGGACGATTGTCTCGAGGACAAAGTGGAGTTTAAATCCAATCAAGTCGTCGTTTCCTCTTATTTTGGAAAAACAGGAAGTCCAGAAAAAACTTGACAAATGACAACTTTGAGACGAGCCGTCATCGTCGAACCCAAAGAGGAAACAGGTCCAGCGGTTTAAAGACTTTTAGATCAAACTTTTCAAATTAAAAGCCTCCAGCAGTCTCCCTCCACTCATCGTGAACTGAATCTAAAAACCTGGTACTTTATTTTCATCGTGGAAACACAGGAAGTCGAGTTTTGAGCCCTAAAGTAAGAGCAGAATGTGAGTTTAGAGGTAAGCGTGTGAGTTTCACTGCAAATCTTTACTTTCACATTAACCCAGGCTGAGGGGGGGGCGGAGGGGGCTGGGATAGAAGAAGGCGTCAAAATAAAATACATTGGATGCAAAAAGGCCCGCAGGAGCGACACTGAGCGCGCTCCGAAATCTCCTTTTCCATCGGAGGAAACGCGGCGACTCGGCTCTTCATTAATGTGACCGAACCAGCCGGTGTGAATCCAATATGTTTCCACGCGGCGGCTCCGCCTTCAATAAATCACGTCTGCGGCAGAAAGAGACTTTTTTTTTTTTTTTTTTTTTGCCGCCCACATGAACTTTAATAAAGCTGCCGGTCGCCTCCGCACGACGTTGTGACATCACATATTCAGGGTTTCCGCAATAACGTTCCCAAAACTTCTACGTTTAATGAAAAGTTTACCCACAGTCTGCCTCCAGATTCAAGTCATCTTTTTTACTTTATTTCTGAAATTTTTTACAAATTTATTTACTGTATATTCTATTTATTTTCTATTTTATTCTTTTTTTTAAGTATTTTAATTTTTTTTTATATCTTGAATTTAATTTTAAAACATAGATATTTCTCATTATTATTATTATTATTGTATATTCTATTTATTTTCTATTTTATTCTTTTTTTTAAGTATTTTAATTTTTTTATATCTTGAATTTAATTTTAAAACATAGATATTTCCCATTATTATTATTATTATTATTATTATTATTATTATACAAATAATGAGATATAACAATAATAATAATGTTATAATGATATAATAATAATAATAATAATAATAATAATAATATTAAATATATATATATTATATTTTCTCACTACTTCAAAATAGTGATATTATGTATTATGACGGCATTAAATGAATTAAAATCCTTCGTAAGAAACAGTTTAATGAAACTTTTTCCTCTACGATGTATCTCGTTCGAACTTTGTCAATTTTCTTTGAAGCTGAATCAATCATTTTGATCTGCATCCAAAGTGAAACTCAGAAAAATCCTCCTGCGTTGTTTTGTCGGCGCCAAAAAACCGCCCAAGTGCAGGAAGGAGGTCAGAGAGTCACGTGACCCAACAAACGCCAGCGTTCCCCGTTATTGCACGACGTTTCGCCGCGTCTCTCGTCAATATTTACACGGAAAAGGTCAAAATTTCCATCCGTTTATTCTGCTTCCTTTCTGCCGTCAGTAACTCTGAATTACGAGAAGTCGATACGCCTAAATTTTTATGAAGCACAGACGAGCGCACGAGGAGCGCTAATTAATTCTATACAAGGCGCCGATCCATAATTCATCCCTATTGCTTTTCGGGGGCTGTTTCGCCCCCGAGGGGGGCGGCTCGGCCGAGACGAGCGCCATCCTCCAAATGCAAAAAAAAACCCCCCCCCCGATGTGGGACCAGCGCAGTGCTGGCGATGAATGGAAGTTTGATGCAGTTATTAAACATCTGATTCGTCTGATTAACGCCGAAGCGCTCAGAGACCAAACGAGAGCAGAAAAAAAACAGCATTACTTCATGTGGAGGCGACGAAGAGCGATAACGAAGCGGGAGTAACTTTAAAGCGGCAGCGAACGGCTGCAGAGTTGAAGTAATACTCCCAAAATTTGTTCTCCTTCATCCACAAATGAGGGAAAAAGTGAGTAAACGCATAAACTGAAGGGATTAGCTGCAAAACACGTCAGTAGATGATTAATATTGTGGTTTACTGTTAAGACGCGATAAGTTTACTTCTC
The DNA here is from genome assembly GCA_032164315.1 of Malacoctenus gilli. NCBI lineage: Eukaryota > Metazoa > Chordata > Actinopteri > Blenniiformes > Labrisomidae > Malacoctenus > Malacoctenus gilli. The sequence goes on along the minus strand of JASSRZ010007166.1, from coordinate 756 downwards.
CAAAATGCGATTAAAATTCAATTGTGACACATTAGATGTTAATTCATTTGTGCCACAGTGGCCAAATGAAGGATTTCAGATGAGAAAAGTCAAAGTATGACAAAAAAAAATACAAAATTTAGGGTTTTAAAGTAGCAAAATACAAATAATGTGAAGCGAAAAGAATAAACCCACGAATAAAAACTGGATAGTAAATATACAAACATATAGAACAAATCCTTTGCTATATTCTAAATAGAAATCAAGTAATTTGAAGTATTTTTTAAGTGATTTTTGTCCGCAAAGTAGGAAGTAGTTTTAGAACAAAGTCTAAGAAGTAAAAATCCAAGGAAAAAACTTCGAATTTGAAAAAGGTGGAATTTTCACATCTGTGAATGAAATCGTTGGGAAAGTTTCGACCTTCTGAGCTGAAAGCGTCTCCGGAACGCGGCTTCGCTTTTCGTCTCCGCCGCGTTCATTCGCGAGTCTCCGTGTGAGTCGGCGGGCGCCTCGCCGTCCGCCCAGCGTCTTCCTGGCACCAGGCGGAGACTCGGTCTCTGCGCTGGTGTGGCCTCCAGCAGGGCGCTGATGGGGGGGGTGGGGGGGTGAGGGGGGGGTCTGTTATTTGTTCTTTAAGTGTTACATGTTCCCTGAAAGCTCTCCGCCCCCTTCAGGCTCTTTATCCCTCCTGCTAAATTGCTCTAATCTGTCTCCCAGCCTCTTTAATTGGTACGACTGTGATCAGGAACAGGCGGAGGAGGAGGAGGAGGAGCCCCC
>JASSRZ010007126.1:0-31433 GCA_032164315.1 Malacoctenus gilli | reverse complement strand
GTCCCCCTCTAAATTTTGTCAGCGCTGCAGGGCCCCCCGCCCCCCCCCCCCCCCTTTCCCGCCAGTGAGGCTGCTTGGCTCTCACCAGAGGCCGAGCTCAGCCCTCCTCCTCCTCCTCCTCCTCGACAGTTTTCAGAAAAGCGTGCTCTCGCTCTCTCACTTTAGCTCTGTGCGTCACCTGCCATAGCAACACGCACAGCTTTGAATACTGCCACTATGACACAGCTCATCTGTCGAATTTCCCATCTTGCGCGGTTGTGCCTTGTAATCACTACGCCCCCCCCCCGCAAACTCCCACCACCGCTGCCGTGTGAGAGAGGCTTAGAGGACGCAACTATAAATAGCATCATTCTATTAGGTGTTGCCTTTGCGGTGAATTTGACCCCTGAGAGACGGTTGCGGCCACCTGGACCACTGCTGGAGCAGATGCCGTGGTCCCAGCTGTGATGGCAGTGGAAAGGATGGAAGTGCAGGTTTCGTCTTGACCTTGGGGAGCGGCGGTGTCTGAAGCTGCTGGGTGGGGGGGGGGCATTCGTGCATTGCGATGAAGGTTATTCTCATAAAGAAGACTTTTGCGCCATGTGACTCTGTCCTTCGCCACACAGCTCCTGCGGTTCGCCTCGAACAGCAGAGGCTATAAAAAGATGCGACTAACCAAACCAGCCAGGGCTTCCTTCACCACTGTTTGTTTATTTATTTTGTTGGGGCTGATCTCAGATCTCACAATATTCCCGGGGGGGGGGGGGGGTGTTCCCAACAGCTCCTAAACTGGCAGCATGATGTTGTTGTCAGTGTGACAAGTTAAGAGGAAACCTTCGCTATAATCAGTGGCTTCGAGCAGGTTTTCGTTGCTTTTTAGGACTCCTAAATTCAGACAAAATAGTGTCGGCACTCCATGAATGGCGGCCGGCACAGTGGCGTCGTGATCCGAGCTCTCGCCTCTCAGCAGTGTGTTCTGTTCTTTCCACAGTCCGGGGACACCTGCCCCCAGGTGTGAATGTCTGTGTGCTGATTGAGTTTCTGTGTTTTGCTCTGTGATGCACTGGTGAGCTGCCCAGGTCGTCTCCTGCCTTCCCCGTGAGAGCCGGGATGGACCCCAGCACCCCTGTTTTATTTTGAGTAATACAGGTGTTAAAAGTGTTTAAAAGCAGCACCTTTCAAAAGACTTGCTAATTGAAAGGGTCACTCTGTGTCACGATATGCAGAATGAGGTCCCCTGCTGTGAGTTTTTAAACCACTGGAGTAAATGTCACCCTGATGACAGATTATTGTGATGAAAAAAATAAAACGAAAGAAGTGCGTATGCGTGCCCGTGTGTGTGTTTTCTCACCCTTATACATAGGCTGAGTTTAGACTTGTTTTTAGCATAGCACACACCTCCTGCACCTGCCTTTTACTTCCCATTTTGTTCCATTTTTTGCTGAGAGGACTGCAGTATTTCACTGTTTCTAGGGAGGAAGCCCAGAGATTGATGCAAGCAACTATTCACCATTGTTTACCCTAAACCACGTGCTTCCTTCTATCAAAGCGGCATGAAAGTTTCTCGCGCACAGCCTCCTGAGGGCTCCAAAGAAACTACTTTCAACAAGTATTTGTGGCACACAGACATGCATATTGAAAACAAATTCTATTCCGTGAACCTTTTCCTTTTGTGCCCGTCTGAAAAATAGTTTATTGAAGTGATTCCCAACAACACAGATTCGCAGACAAAGCCTGAGCCTCTGGTGAATGCTCTTTTATCACCCGCTCATTGTATTCTCACCTGTGGGCCTCCTCCTTATCGTGGCGTTCACTGTGAATGTGATTGATATATTGTATGAGGCCCATTTTTTCCACAAAACACTTGGTGTCTTCCAATTTCCACATTCGTCAGAGAAAATCGTCTCGTTGGTGTTATAATCAAACCTAGCCATCAATGAAACTGGAGCATTGTTGCGTTTTTCTTGTCACTACAGACCCTAAAGTTTCAATTGGATACATGTGGTTTTTGGGTGATTTGTTGATCTGTGTCAATGTTTTTCCCTTTAGGCTTGTGGACGATCGCTGTGTCGTCCAGCCAGACACGGGGGACCTCAATAACCCACCCAAGAAATTCAGAGGTAAGGTTCGATAAGTGAATTTTCAGGTCCCAATTGGTGGGCCGGAATTCACGTCAAACGGAATAAAAGTGCAGCAGTGTTTGTGGGAAAGCGTCTCCACATCTGCTACAGAGGTCTAAAGGATGGAAACTGGCTTGCAGCTGCTCCTTCACTGAGCAGTACGGGGGGCTCAAAGGATGCAAAGCAATACCTCATTCTGAAGTGCTCCAAATTAGATTTGTAAAAGAACAAGATAGTCTGTGGACCCTGAGACTCACCACAGCCTTTATTCTGAAGACTCCTGCTTTTGTCTTTTCATGGCAGTGGCTGTGTCCTCCAGCATTTGTCTTCACTTGAATGTTTTGAGCGCGTCAGCGTTCAGAGGGTGGTCTGCAGCCTTCCTTTTGGGAGCTGCTGTGTTTGATTCTCTTTCAAGTTGTTGGGAACCTTGACGGAGAATATTTGTACTCCTCGACTTTCAAGATGTAATTTAGAAGATGAAGAGAATTTGAATCATCTTTATTCAAAGTCTTGTATATCGTGAGAATGCATTGATCACCGGAGCCCTGCTTGGTAACGAGGCGCTTCAAGTGCTCAGTCTTGGGTTAGCCTCATGTTGGTCCTGTTGGACTTCTGTGGTGACAAAACTGCCAGATTTCAAACTGCACAGTCACGCTGTGACCTCGTGCTTCAATCAAACAAGTGTTGCACCGAGTTTAAAGTAGGAGTCTGTGAAGGCTCCTTTACAAAGACACTTTTGTGGTTTCGACGCCCTGTTGATATGCTAATAGTGGTTATACAGTACGAAAAAGGCTGTTTTTCTCTGGCACCTGTTGAGCAACAATACCAAAAGTTAGAGTTTTGATCAGACAGCCGACATCATGAGAGACTTTCGCGCATATTCTGGCTCCGTTTTCTGTCCTTACAGCGGACATCGCACCAAAGGTCAAGCAGTAGCCATACATTGTTAGATATATGTGTTTTCCAAATTGGCCGCCTCATACTTGCTGTTAAAAATGTCCGAGTGCTTTGGCAGGCATTGGGGCAGTTCTTCAGTAGATTAATAGAAGTGAAATGAAGCAGCTGCCAGAGTCGTTTCCATCTGCAGTGTTCCCTCCGTGATTAAATTGACCCTTTCAGTGCATGAGGCGCCTTGCAGGACCCTATTTAACATGTCCCTGTCACATCACAATTGATGGTCTCATACGTCATTCTTTAGTGACAATGAGCAGGAAAGGCGCACGCGCGCGTCCAGGAGCGACTGTTTATCATCGTTTACCTTGACCATGAAGCACACAGCAGCACACGGCTGTGTGGAGGGTGTCTGGGCCTATAATTGGATGAAGAAACAAACGGCCGCCCGCAACGTATATATATCGTAAAACATGGAAGGTTTGCTGGACTTTTTAATGTCCAGCAACGACAGGTTTTCAAGACGGTATTTTGTACTTTTTCAGACTTGTCGCTTGTTGCTGTCATGGGAAATAGTTCAGAAATGATGTCGTGCAACAAAACCTACTTCACCTTGGCAGTGATCACTCTGTCCATGTACTTCATGACCTCGGCTACTCTGATTTGAGGAGAGGGGCCTCTGGAGCAGAAGGGAAATGTCCAATCTGCCAAATATGATGACTTGCAGAGCATGCATGTGTATTGTACATACATGTACGTACATACATACATATTAATAGCATGTATATATTGTGCGAGATATTAGAGATGATGTTCAAAAAAGAACTTGTGGTAAATTCTGTCTCTGTAGTATAGATATTCGCTTGAATAGCATCGCTGTTTGACTGACAGACGATGAAGTCACCATCGGAACAGATTCTTGTGATTCTTGCGTTTCTTTTTTAAATTGTTAGGTATTGAAACCTTTGAGGTTTTCAGGTTGCTGCAAAAAGCATCCACAGGTGTTGCTGTTCTGATCATAAAAAAGTTGTCTGCATGGAAACGGACAATATGTTTTGACAAGAACTTGCCTGAACGATGTCGCAAAGGGTCGCAGACCTGCAGGTCGGTCATCGGTATTCGTGCTGTTCTCCGTTTCCTGATGGAGCGACGGACTCGATTCATTCAACTGAATCTCTGAATCAGAAGTATGAAGTCATTCATTGCTAGTGGCTGTCTGGCTGGCGGGCCAAAAAGCAAACGACTCTAAATGAAAGTCCTGTTTGTCAGCTTGCCAGCGTGGCTGATTTATATCACCAGCGCTGAGGACTCCATGTGCTCGACTCCTGTGAAATATGGACATAAATCCTATTTATAGGAAGCTTGACTAATGCAAGTGTATAGTCTCAGTAGCAGAGAGCAACAAATGGTAGATGCTACTTTATTCAATGACCCTGGGTGAGCAGTTTCCCAACCAGAAGCCCGGTATTTTTAGCCTGAGCTCTCCCAGTCTAGTTGTGCAGTCATACTCTAAGTAATGGCTTTGCATCTGCAGCGTGTGGCGTTGTTGTCGGCGGTCTTCTCTCTCAGAATAAGCGGTTTCTTTTTGGCTGGATGCCAGCCAGAGTTAAGCTCAAAGCCCATCACAGAGACCTGCCATCTAATAACAGACTCCACCCTGACGGCTTAAATGGAAGCACAAATTAGCTCCCGGCTAAGTGTCTCCAACACAATATGCTTTGCTTTTTCAAAAGGACACAGCAGAGTTGCATTGTTGTCGCCGCGCAGTTAAAACCGAAGAGTGTGTTTTTCTTTTCACAGACACTTTTCTTTTGTTTGAGGTACAAAGAGGCAGATCACTCGTGTTGCGCTATCTGTTTTTGTGCAGTTTTCCGTACGGAACCAAACTCTGGACTCAGGTGACGCCAGCTTTGGGCTCACATTGGCGTCTTTATTTTTGTACCAGAAGATGTGAATAAACATATACTTGAAATAACAGTCGCTTTAGTTGCATGTAATGTAATAAAATGCATGTGTGAGTATAATAGTGCCTTTCTTACCACCTAAAGACTCCAACAGCCTCAACGTGTGGCGGAGCCAAAACATGGACGACGGCAGCAACTCCTTTTAATATGTAAATAAATGATGAGAAACTCGGCCCTGAGTTTGCTGTATTTCCAGCTTACAGGTCCGGGCTGCATTCAGACGTTCATTTGGAACTTATTTGATTTTACAACTTTGTAAAGAGACACACAGCTTTTATGGTGCACCACTTTGTGGATGAAAGACTTTTACAATTGGACAGTACAAAGGGTTTGTTTGTTTGTCTCAGAGGGATCAAACCTGTGCCATTTTTCTACAGTTATTGAAGCAGAAAGTATTGATCACGTTTTCTCTATTATTATCTTTTGTTGCCTTGCAGCACAGCAGACGGTTTGTTGGTAAAAAGTTTGCAACTGTTGCTTTGTTTCATGTCAGACGAGATTATTGTCTTACTTCTTTGCATGTTTTTTTGGAATGATTGAGTGATTAGAGTGACGCTTGTTCTGCATTCGTCTCCATTTAGTAGTAGTAAAGTCACCTCGTTTCACGGAGCCAACAAACAGGACGGAAACAAACTGGAGGGACACCACGGCGAAGAGAGGTGTGTCGATGAAATCAGGGAGGAATGGAAAAAAAAAACATGTCTGTCTTTATGTTTTGAAGCGAATGAGTCACAAGTGCACACTCTTGCTACGGAGGTGAAATATATACGCTTTGATACCCGGGGTGTGATTTTCCTCTCTGCTTTGTGGGAGGCAGCAGTGGTGAGTTGCTCAGGCTGCAGCAGTCACACTTTAAACAGGCTCTAACTGGCCTCAGTGCAGCAGGAGACTGTTCATGTGCAGAAGCGCCGCTAATCTGATGTCCTGACATCAGACGGCTGTTCAGAGGGAGAATCTGGTTATCCAAATCAGAGACTGAACTCGGTGGGCAAGATGGCACGACTATAGACAGACATGTGTGGACACTTTATTGGAAATAAATTGGATACATTTTTAAAGAAAGGTTCAGCAGTAAAGCTCGGATCTGTAAGTTACGGCATGACCTAATAAAAAAGGACTCGTTTCTTGGCTGTTGTACTCGCCAGTGATCCCGCATAGGAACCGGAAAGAGCGACAAGATGCTGGTTGTGATGAATTTCCAAAGTGTCCAGAGGGCTGATGATTGTCTGTGTATTTGATTGGCATGAAGACTGTTATCACTGAGACACCCAAAGAGCCGCACAGAGTGCAAACTTGTAAACCGCGTATTCCTTTTTGTTTTACATCAGTGCGGCTCTCCTCTCACCAACTTATTCCAAATTGATACATGTTGGAGTCAAACATGAGTCATTATTCATCAAGTGTGCTTTTTGACAGTTGGGAAACATTTCTATTATTGAAATTCATTCCTTCACATTCCCTCCTGGGATTTTTCCAATCTGTTGTTTGATACACATGGAAAAGCTGATCGTTTGGCTTGAGCTGGCCTGGTAGCGTGTCCAGGAGGGTATGATGAGTAATCAGTCGATTGACAGCAGGGCTTGATGTATTCAAATCAGGTCGTGTTGGTCCACTTCAGCACACAAAGAGATGACTTCACTACCGTGTGTCTAACGGGGACATTCAAATGATATTCAAACTCGCAGTAAAACACTGTAACTGGACTGCTGTCAGCCAACGAAAATATGCATTATTCTCAGCCGCAAACTACACCAAGTCATGCATTTTTTTTCAAAAGAGGATCACAGCATTCAAAAGAGCCGAATAGCGCCACAGTGGGATTGAAAAAACAGATTATTTAAGTTTGTTTAAAAGTAAAACATGCAGTCCTTTTTGAAGAACTGCGTAACAAAGACGGTGCACAAACAGAAGCAAAGTAAATTGACTTTTCTGTTTTGCATTTGAAACACACTAAACTCAAACTTAAGCATTTTTCTTTGGCTGTTTTTCAAAAATTGTGTTTTTTTTTTTTACGTTTTTTCACTTTTCTCTTGCATTTGATGCCTGTTGAAAATTAGTCCCTCTGAATTCATTTTTGAGAAGATCTGTGTTTGCAGCAGTGTCATAAGTATTTCAGTGTACAATGATATAACTCAAACGTTACTGTTGGTCAAAAACACACCTATTACATAAAGATGATGTCATGTTTTAACTCAGTTTCTCCTTTTGCTTGCATGTGCTGCTTTTTTGGGGGCTTGATACTGCACATGAATTTCATCTTTCAGTAGTGCTGTGTGGTCTTAATAGGGACTATTTAGAGGACTGAATTGCATACCATAGTTCTGATGGACATGATACTAAGAGCAAAGTTCACATTTTTTATAGGGTCTGTTTTTCACTTCATTCTGGAAATGGTTGAATTAAGTTTTTGCAGGCTAAACCATACATATTTGGACATTTGCCTGTTGTGATATAAATAGAAAATGGTCTCTATACATTTCCCACACACGGCTATTTCAATATTGACATAACACACTGGGGCTTGTACTGAGTGTTTGCCTACGAGGTCCTGCAGCACAACTGGAGGAAGAAGTTCAGGTGGGCACAATAAATGGTGGAACTGCCTGAATTTGTATAAACTGTGCAGAGCTTTACCAACCAAATGCACCAGTTGCCAGTTATCTCTCCATTCCTCTGGCTCACCTTTTATTTACTGACAGTTTGTTGCTCCTCTCCTTAAGCCTCATCGCTCTTCCACTGGCCCATTTTCTTCATTGGTCCTTGGCCTCGTCTCTGGCTGTCCTCCTTCCTCCACCTCGTGCCCCACGACGCCTAATCCCGAGATACACTCTCTCATTGGCCGCGTTTCTGTCAGAGTGACTATTTTTCTAATCTCGGTTAGCTCCCTGGGTTTCCTGTACCAGTTAGTGCATATAGCCCAGTAGGTGCAGCTCTATTTCCAATAACATAGGGACATGTCTTTTTGTATTGTTTACAAGTGAGCTTTTTTCTACATCGGCCAACATTTGTATGGAGCTGGATAAACTGTTGGCAGATAATGATTCTTGAGCCCATGCAGAGGTTTCCAGGACAGCCAGACTTGCACTTTCTTGTGGTGTTACTTGTCAAGCAGAGTTTCACAACTCTTCACTTCTGCATCATGTGACCATCATGGTTCACACAAAGTTCACATCAGACAATCAAGAAGCATGTAGCATCTTTACAGGCAGACGGACGAGCGCTGCATGTGTGCAGATTGAGGAACCGGCCGTTTCAGGTGGTGGTTCTCTGAGTTGTGATACTCGTGCTGGTCCGACATAAAAACCACTTAAAAGAACTGAGGCAACAAGGCTGGCAGGAGGCCACACTGAACAACACTCTGCAGAGCAGCTAATCCCTGAACACAGGGGAGGCAGGCGCAGGTACACGGCTGGTATATCAGATCTCTGCTCTGCTGCTGCATAATGAACCATCCTCAGCTCTGACCAGCCGGTCTGAATCCAAACCAAAAGTACACGAGCTGTGTTTGGTGTTTCATGTTGGTAACATGCTTGTTTCTTTGAAAACTAATTTTTTGTGTGACTCATGATATCATTTTTTCATCCTATGGACACTCTGGAGTATAAAACAAGAACAAGGCTCGCCAATGACTTGTTGAGATGCCTGAAACTCCAGCACAGACGCCTCTAACAACACACTGAGCTCCAATACTAATGGAGTTGACAGATTTCCCTTAAACTTTGTTCTGTTGATACACTGAATGATGTGTCTGAGCAGACACAAAGTGAAGCTGAATGTGCGTGTTTAACGTTTTTCTTTCCTTTGCTTTTCTTTCCTCAGATTGCCTTTTCAAACTGTGTCCCATGAACAGATATTCAGCACAGAAGCAGTTCTGGAAGGCAGCGAAGCCTGGAGGCAACAGCACCACTGACACCGTCCTCCTCAACAAGCTGCACGTGAGGACGGCCGTCAAGTTTCTGAGAGCGTCGTTACGGTCATTTTTTACTGGGTTTTTAAAAGATGGATGTATAATTCCCTCCACATCTTGTCTGTGTTTCTGTCTCTCTCTGCTCTTTGCACCAGCATGCCGCCGACCTCGAGAAAAAGCAGAACGAGTCGGAAAACCGAAAGCTGCTGGGAACAGTTATCCAATATGGAAATGTCATCCAGGTGCGTTCAGTCCCCACTCACATCAGCTTCTCCCTACAGAACTGGATTGGTATTTGCCTCACATACAGAACTTTGAGGTAGCTGTGTCAGTCATTTATTTTCAATTATGGCTTTAAGAGGAGGAAAGTGGGATATAGTATTTGGATGTAAAGACTCGTGTGTTTGCTGAAATAGCTTGGCTCACTGCACAGGAACGCAGCAGTCTCAGGTGTGAGATCAGCTGAAACTGAGAATAGCACTACATTCCTGCCCTGTGACATGCACAAGGGACACAGTTTACACAGTGGAGGATGTCCTGGTTTAAAGCCGTTTGTCATTTCAGCGATACGTTTCTCTGCTGATCAGTCCCTGGTTGGCACGGGCGACATAACTCACTGATTGTAGCGGTACACTTCACACTGATGGATCGAGTGTTGAGTGTTGAGTCATTCGGACAGATACGCATCATCTGGTAGGACTGAATGAATGTCACAGATAGTTTTGGAAAAGTTCTGGGGTTGAAACTTGACGAGTGATTGTTTCCATAAGTTGAAGCAGCAAAGGCGATCCAAGCAAGACCTTTGTCGAGCAAGTTTCATGTGCCAGTTCCAATGAGGAGGGCCAACCCAATTTATTCCGGCAGCTCCCCGTCGATCACATCTAAGAAAGCTTGAGGACACTTCTGTCAGTGTCTCTTTTGCTGAGACACACCAACATAGAAAAGGTGGAGCTTCAAAATAAAAGCAATTAGCAGTTCCCCCATTGAACTGCAGCCTCTCGAAAGTGTCCCACGAGTTTCTTTTATATATGCTAATGTAGTTTTACCAGATGAAAGCAGATTGCACTTTGTGACCCTTACCTGTGGTCCAAGTGGGCCTCAGACCTCAGGTTAGGAACCACTAAACTGAAGAAGCCAGTGGCATGAAACAGTTTCAAAGAAAGGTATCAAGGAGACACTTTTTCTGCCTTGTTTCTTCAAACATTTCCTTTCAACTATCTCTCCTACTTTCGATGTTGTTGCTTCGTAACCATGTGATTATCTTCCCTTTTGTTTTGGCACCAGTTGCTGCACTTGAAAAGCAATAAATACCTGACGGTGAACAAGCGGCTGCCTGCGCTGCTGGAGAAGAACGCCATGAGGGTGACTCTGGACTCGGCGGGAAACGAGGGATCCTGGTTCTACATCCAGCCCTTCTACAAGCTGAGATCCCTGGGAGACAGTGTGGGTAGCGCAGGGTGTGGGATGGAGGCTAATTATGCTCAGCAGGAGACATTAATGATGTGTTTTTACACTTTTCAAAGGAGTTGGAAACAGTGACATGGACACATATAGCGAAAGTTTTTACATCAATCGAGTGGGCGACATGTGAAATCTGAACAGCAGTTTAGGAGCCTTGCTTCTATTCTGAACGTGGTGCCCACCTTGCACAAGGAAAAGCTGACAAACCAAAATCTTCTGTCGTTTGAAGCTTTTAGTCATGCAGTGTTTTTCTCAGACAAAGAGCGAGGATGCAGCGGATTGGAAGCAGCACATTGCTGAAGTTACAAAAACTCTGGTGTGAGTGGAGGTTTTTACCACCTGCTCAGCACAGTCATTATCATTGAAAGTCCTGACTGCTGTGCACTGTTGTACCTTGAAGCTAAAATGCTGTATATTTGGAACAAAGTTGGTGAACTCCACTAATTCAACATATTCAAGTATGTTTAATGTCCCTTTGACCACATGCAGGCAGGTCTCAGACTGCCACATCCAATTCTCATTGAATCTGTTGCGTTCAATATCCATCCTGCAACTGAAAGACTACAGCACCACCTAGTGTTCATCTCTCAGCTTGATGACAGCTGGTTTGTCTCAACGTGATCTTCCCTGTCATGTGTAATATATCCTTTTAATCGTAAATATTTTTTGAAGATGTTTCATACGATTATTTTTGAATGGCCTGTACAGGTGGTGATCGGTGATAAAGTAGTGCTTAACCCCGTGAATGCCGGACAGCCTCTCCATGCCAGCAGCCACCAGCTAGTGGACAACCCAGGATGCAATGAGGTGCGCTCGTGGTCCGAAACAAACAAAACTGCTGGAGTTATGTGTGAGATGTCTGTTCCATTCAGCAGATCAACGTTTCACTGGGATAAAGAGAATGAAAACGACTCGACGTGAAGGAGCTTGATGTTAAAAGTGTTTGATTTGTGTTTCAGGTTAACTCTGTGAACTGCAACACGAGCTGGAAAGTCGTTCTCTTCATGAAATGGAGCGACAACAAGGAGACGATCCTGAAAGGGGTGAGTGGGCTCCCATTCACGTCAATAACGAGCTAACTTTTGGACATCCATCCACAAACCATATACACTCTTACAGTAAATTTGAGAGAGGCTGTAAAATGCACCCCGTTCCTGAGAGAAAGCCACCATGAAAAAATCAACAATCCCAATTAGCTGTTTGTGGTACATTGTACATATGTGAGTCTGCATGTGTTTCCAGGGTGATGTCGTGCGGTTGTTCCACGCGGAGCAGGAGAAGTTTCTCACTTGTGATGACCACAGAAAGAAGCAATACGTTTTCCTACGAACCACTGGGAGGCAGTCTGCAACTTCTGCCACCAGCAGCAAAGCACTCTGGGAAGTGGAGGTCAGTCACAACATGCTCTGTTGCTGCATGTCCATTCACCTCTTTGCTGTCCCTCGTTTGTTGTCGTCTGATTCAGAAGTCAACTTAACACATTTTGTCTGTAGATGCTGTAATGTGAGCCAAATAAACATGCGTGTGCCTTGTTGCAGTATGAATCTGAATATCTACGCTCTGTGTTTTCTTGTTGTCACCCAGGTGGTCCATCATGACCCTTGTCGGGGAGGTGCAGGCTACTGGAACAGCCTGTTCAGGTTTAAGCATTTGGCCACTGGCTGCTATTTAGCCGCTGAGGTGGGTGAGGTGCGTGTCAACATCTCTAGTGTTGTATGTCACACTGACGCAGCTCTGTAGTCAAGCATCACCTAGATGGAAACTGTAACATCTACAAGGGTACAAGGATGTTGTGTACACAGTGTTGGTTTGTGATGATATCGGAGATCTCGATGTTAATATTTCACATATTTCCCAGGTGAATCCAGACTTTGAGGAGGAGAGTGCCGAGCAGCGGTCATCGGTAAGTCGGCCTGAGCTCTTTCTCCTCTAAATACCTCAATTTTTTTGCTGGTGTTTTCACTGTTATTGGCTCTTAAAATCTCTGCTGGACCTTTGCTTTCTGCTCTAGGTGGTGGACTTTACACCCTTTAATTTCCAGGTATTGTCTGTCTATCTTTACTTTGCGGAAGCTACATAGCTCAAATATCTTATTCTGTCTTGTCATGGACTGTGCAGTCATCCACTTTAACCCTCAGCCTTCTTAGTGACCAACAGATCTTTATATGTGCCTTTTTTCTAACACTCTTGATTCTTGTCCTGTTTCAAAGTTGTGCATGTTTGTTTGTCATCATCAAAACTCCCAAACGGTTGGGGACATTTAAAACATATTTACCTCATATATCGTAATGACTTTTTGAGAAGAACATCTGACCACAGGCAAGATTCACACTCGTTTAATTCTGTCATTGCCTGATTTTGACATTTCCAAAGCTGCAATTTGAATAAATTCAAGCTGCTTGGAGATAAAAGTGACCTAAAGTAAGTAGGTAGTGCCATGAATGGCCACTGTGTGTCACCACACTATCGGCTTTCGCAATGAATGATTGAAACGAAGCTGCCAATAGGGGGCAGTGTTGTTTTTGAAGCCTGAAACGGAGCTGTGGCGCGTGCATCAGGCCAACATGGGCCAGACTTTCTTGAGTTGTCATTAAGACTCATTTCTTTACGTTATGAAACCTGTATTTGGAATTTGTGACCAGAGCATCAGTGGTGACTTGGAAGCAAAAATGGAAAAACTTCCACCCCCTTTTCCACAATATTGTCCCCCCTCCAGCACAGTGTTTTTTGGTATTTTGCTCCCTTTTGACTCCCTTTCTCTCTTGGTGCAGCTGGATGCAGATAATGAAGCTCTGCGAGGCCGCCTTCGGGCTCCACAGGAGAAGATCATGTACACTCTGGTGCCTGTTCCCGACGGGATGGATATCTCCTCCATCTTCGAGCTGGATCCTACCACCCTGAGAGGCGGCGACTCCATGGTGCCCAGGTGCGACAATGAAGCACAGCCTCACACGCACACGCACATGCCCGACATAGTTTCTCGGAACTCCCTGACGTCAATTATTCAAACATGTCGCACAACGACCGCGAATGAGGAAAAAAGTGATCAGAGTCCACAAAGTAAAAGAGGCTCAGACCCTGTTCTGAGAATATGACATTAAGACTGCTGCAAACCAGAGGAAATGACAAATATCCCTATTTTTGAATCAACAAGACCACACTGATGTCACGCTGATGTCAAAGCCCCGAATATCTCTGTGAAAATAGTATCCATTTGACTCAAGTGCGTGTGGGGAATTTTGATTATCAGCAAAGAGGGAGTTTCTGAGGTAGTGACTGTTTGGTTGATGCAATTACGGACAGGCAGCAGTTCTGCTATGTGTGATTTGTTATGTCTGGGTGACCAGCTGTTGGCTGTCACACAAACTGTTGCCCAGTTAACACCGGCCCGCATCACCGATTAGATGAGGAGACGTCGTGATCTGACGAGAGGGACTCTTTTTATTTTTCTTTGGTTGTTGGTTGTCTTTGGTTGTTTTGTTTCCATTGACATGGGGGGGGGGGCATGTTCTGGTCACATTCACACTGTGCAACAGTTGCCAAGAGGAGGAAAGTCCCTGTTTGAATATGTACAGGAAACAAGTTCGACAAAAGTAATGGGAGCCCGTTTTCTCTTAAAGACGCCATTTTAAGATCCAAAGCCATGTTTGGGGAAAAAACTTGAGTCGACTTGAGTTTGTTCAAGTACTTTTCATTTTGTCAGTCAAACACATTCACCCATCCGAGCCTTCACACAGGAAGCGGCACAGTTTTGCTTTGATGGTTTGAAAGTAAAACACGGCAAGATTTGTTTGTGTTTTTTTTGTCATGTCATTTAAATTTTCTTCATGTCAATCATGCAGCTTTTACCAAGCCACACTGCCCCACAGTAAAGAGTAGATCCAACAATGCACCCCTTGCACTGCACAGTACCGTATCAAGCATGATCAGACTTTGATGTAGAAATACAAGATGATAAAAGCTTTGAAGCCGAAGCGCAGAGTCCAACCGAAGGGGTCACCAGTCCATCACAAGACTTGCACAACAAGGCGAGACCGCTGCCAAGTTTAAATGACGACAGTCACACTTGTCACGACAACGAAGGCAGAATCCTAAATCAACTTTACAAGCACGTTCATGAACTCTGAGACAGAGCATTGACCAAAAAACGTACTAAACTCAAGAAAACAGGCGAAAGTCACACAGAGAAACCGTGTCCAACAATCTAACACAGGCCATGTCGCCGTGATAAGAAGTGCGAACCACTGTTATGTGGGTTTTATGTGGAAACTTTCAAAATGACTCCAGCAGTTGGTTGGTATTGAGAACAAATGAGTCCTCAGATGTGAGCGTAACCAGACTTCTACGTGTAGAACCAAACTCGTGGATCTGATGTTCGTGGTAATCTTGTGCCTTCGCTTCAAACTGCGAGTCACCTCTTTGTCATGACAGATCCTATAACGTGCTACTTAGCATCACGATGCTTTGTAGGTTTGAAGACAGGAGGTCTAAGATTGAGCCTGCAAGGACACTTTGAGGGCAAAGGCAACCGGACGGATTAGCAAGTCTCCTCTGAAGGTGACAACAAAGACATCAACAGCTCGTTGTGGATGGACGCATCTTGGTGCACTGACACTAAACATCTTGCACACCAAAATTAGGTTGTGCACCGACACGTCCGTATTCTCAAACAAAAGTGGGCACCTGCAAATCCTGAAAAACTATCAGTTTACAGAGGACGAATTGAGGCATGCACAAACACGCAAACACTCCTTTTACTGTGGTTATACTAATGTTCTTGCACTTGTTTTTATAGTAGCCGTGTACATTGTGACAACCTCGTCTGTGTTTTTCTTATAAATTCTGCTTATGATTCCCAGTTTATTTAGAAATGAGTCATCAAGTCGTTATAGACGTGTGCAAAATCAACGAGTAGCTCCAAAGTCCACTCACAACACATTATGCAATATTGTGCACACTTGTGAGTATTTGTCATCGCCGGCTGGCTGGCCTGTGCACCTGCATTATCCGTGATAATCCTGGCGTTTTGTCCCTCCGCTCCCGGTGACAGCATTGTGTGGGAGAGAATGTTTCATTCTAAAATTACCTCGGCGTAACTGTTCTTGTCAAAGTACATCAGATAAGAATAGAGCCTTCTCCACCCCATTTGAAAGCCTCCATTGTGTCACGCCGTCAGGTGCGTGTCTGCGCCGTGCAGGCTACTCCTGCTCGCGCCACCCGCCCCAACCTGAAATAACCCCCCGCCGCTCAAACCTGAGCCAGTCGGCTGATTAATACCTGCGAGAACCGGTACACAAAGGTAAGCCTGTTAGCTCCGGCAGGCGCTTACGTAACGCCCGCCAAGAATATGGCTGCTGTCTGCGCCCAAGGCCTGATGAACTACGCACACTTACTCACACGCCCACACGTGGAGCGGGCGGGATGCTTTGAGAATGAAGGACAAAGTTGGCTCAGGCTTCACTACGCGTCAAGGTTTAGTGCTTATTGGAGGAGAGACGCGGGTCACTACTGGCTAATCTGTAATCATGCTGCACAAGAGGCCAGCCTGAGCGGCCGTCTCCTGACCCGGACAGCGTGCTCACACACACACCTCGCTCTTTATATCTATCTGAGCAACCAGGAAAACAGATAAATGCTGATAATGTGTGATTTATTGTTTATTGGGTGCATTTTTATCTCAGTACAACTGGCAATAAATCCAGTCTTTGATATGCTCTCACTCGCCTCTTTTTGCTGGCACGCTTCCAGACAGCTGCTGATTGATGATTTTTGACGCTTCAGATTATGAAATTTGTTGTGCTACTCAAGTTGAGTGATCGGTTTGTGAGGGTGAGCTCGAGGGGAGTTCTGCGTTTGTGCACTGTGTAGAGTTCAGCTCCGTCCTCCCCAGGTTCCTCAATGCAAAGGCACCGCTGCGCTTTCATGATCGAATTTTTGCTATCATTTGAAAAATTTTCACTGATGCTTCTTTCTATGGAAGGTGCAAATCGTGGTCCTAGAAAGCAGCAAAACAGGGTCACGCAAATTAAAGGCTTTCATGACTCATATCAACTCTTTGCATCCTCTATATTGCTCCATCAACACAGGTTTACAAGGTGCGAGAGCTGATCCAGACTGACGTTGGATGACTGCAGCGTTGCCAGTCTAACAGAGGGGAAACACAGAGATGTGAACCTTTACAACTCCAGACAATTTATAGTCACCAACCAGCTTCATATGCATGACGTTTATGTCGGAGGGAGGAAAGCGGAGACTTGGAAGGAGAAACGCGCGTTGCTCAGAGACAATATTTAAACAGACAGCACAGTCATCCCCCTCCACCATGAAGAACTTCAAAAAACATGTTCTGTTGTCACATTTCAGTCCATGATTTCAATCCATTTTTATCTTCTCTGTGACTCCCAGGAGCTCCTATGTCCGTCTAAGACACCTGTGCACCAACACGTGGGTTCACAGCACCAACAACCCCATCGATAAAGAGGAGGAGAAGCCTGTCATGCTACGGGTGAGCAGCTTAAGAGGTGGCGCGGCTGCACCTTTCTGCAGAACAACAGGTTTATTTCAATTGCTTTTTTTCCCCCTCTTTCGAAGATTGGAACATCGGCAGTAAAAGAAGACAAGGAAGCTTTCGCCATTGTTCCTGTGCCGCCTGCAGAGGTCCGTGATTTGGATTTTGCCAACGATGCAAGTAAAGTGTTGGCGTCTATCGCTGGCAAGCTGGAGAAGGGCACCATCACACAAAATGAGAGGAGGTATGCTTGTAAATTATGTACTTGGTATATTCTACATTGTTTTGTCTCTACATGTTAATAGTGTATCTTCAAATGGAAATATTGATTCCATTTTGATGAAAGAAGAGCAATTTTTTCATCAAAATCTCAAAGATTTATCTCAAAATGATTGTTTTGCTCCCATATGATGATCGCAGGTTTGTGACCAAGCTCCTGGAAGACCTCGTTTTCTTTGTGGTCGACATCCCCAACAGTGGGCAGGACGTTCTGGAGATCATGGTGAACAAACCCAACCGAGAGAGACAGAAACTCATGAGGGAGCAGAACATCCTCAAACAGGTGTGCTTTTCGCGCTCTGGATTCAAATGTGTCATAAGCGGCAGTTTCAGGTAAGAGAAAGCTTGTTTTGCCTTCGCAGATTTTCAAACTCCTCCAAGCCCCGTTCACAGACAGCGGCGACGGGCCCATGCTGCGCCTGGAGGAGCTGGGGGACCAGCGCCACGCTCCCTTCCGGCACATTTGTAGACTGTGCTACCGAGTGCTGCGGCATTCCCAACAGGATTACAGGAAAAACCAGGTTTGTGGCACACGCTGCTCTGTCCTCCCGTCCTTTGCTCTTTCTTGCAAGACAAAACTTCCTGTTGTCTTCCCCCTTCACAGGAGTACATCGCCAAACAATTTCGCTTCATGCAGAAGCAGATAGGCTACGATGTGCTGGCGGAAGACACGATAACCGCTCTGCTGCACAACAACCGCAAACTGCTGGAGAAACACATCACCGCTGCTGAGATAGACACATTTGTCACGCTGGTGAGGAAGAACCGGGAGCCGAGGTGAGGCTGGTCTTAAACAGACGCAGCTTGGCTGCCCTCGCAGAGCTGGCACAGGCGGAGCCGCTGTGGCCACTCTGGGTCAGATTTGTTTGTGTAACGGCTCCAAAGGAATGTAAATCTATGGAAATGTATTCAAATATGTGCTGCGCGAGTGTGAGTGGAACCGTTTGTGCGTGACCTTGGCACTGTGGGTAATTTGCTGACAGTTGGCGCGTACTTCTGTTGAGTTTTCGATCTTGCCAAACACGGGCAAAGACGCAGGAGTCAGGCCAATCGAGGAGTTCGGATGGAGAAGGCCTTTCCACCCGAGTCCACTGAAAACACTCCTGTTGATGTCAGCGTTTTGTTTTACCCGTCTCCCTCATCAGACCTTTTCTAAGCCGTCCCATCCTTAGAGATTTCTGTGATTTTTCCTTCATGTTGACACCCAAAGTCTCTCTGTTGGATCAACTGTGGAGGCTGTTTGAGCGCAACAGCTCCCCATCATGCTCAAGAAACCTGTCTGACATCAGATCAGTTCCTGGCATTGATTATTATCCTGCTGAAAGACGCCATTGTCGAGTGGAGCACTGTGGTCATAAAGGGATGAGCACAGTCGGCCACCAGGCACAAATATCCTGTGGTGTTCAGAGGATGGTCGATGCTCAATAAGAGGCGTGAAATGTGATGAGACAACATCCCCCACATTATGACAAGCCCACCGGGGGCCTGAAGTGCTGAAACAAGGCAAGATGGGTCAATGCTATGTTATTGTTTTGCCTCATTGTGGCCTCAGCAGAAACTGAACCTCATTGGACACTGCCATGATTTTCCAAATCTGTCATTTTCCAAATCTGTGATGCCTTTGTTGCCATTGTGAGCAGACTCAAGTGCTGTCTGCTGCTGTGGTCCAGCTGCATTCAGGCCCAACATGTTGCACAAACTAAGAGGCTGCTCTGCCGCTGACTGTTTGAGTTCTTTATGCAATTATTTGAGTGGGCGTTAGTCTCATTAATGCTCTGTGACCGGGGCCTTTTTTTTGCAGAGCCACAGTGCAGTTTCAATTTTTATTGCAGTTTTTAATGGAAAAATTAGTCAAATGTGTTTGGAAACATTAATTTTTGAGAAGTACATGAAAACAATATTCACAGTTAGTTTGTTCACTGCATTCTCCCAAAAGATGATCAGTTTCCTGAGCATGTCTTTACCCCTATAAACGTTCCTGCTGAATAGATGACTGCTGTTTACAGAACCTTAGTTTTCACAAATGTTTACGTAAAGAATCTTGTCAAGTAGCTGACATGAATATGTTGTTTTCATAACTTTTCGTCGTGTTTTTCTTTCAAAGGTTTCTGGACTACTTGTCGGATCTCTGCGTGTCCATGAACAAGTCCATCCCTGTGACCCAGGAGCTCATCTGCAACGCTGTGCTCGACTCGAACAATGCAGACATCCTCATCGAGACCAAGTGAGCATCTCTTCTTAGTCAGTTTTTGAATTGAGGAAAGTGAAACGTGCTTGGGATTCAGTTGGAGGTTTTTTTTTCCTGCAGATTGGTTTTGTCGAGGTTCGAGATTGAGGTGACGGCGAACGGCGAGAATCCGGTGGAGGCCGAAGATGAGGAGGAGGTGTGGCTCTTCTGGAAGGACAACTGCAAAGAGATCCGAAGCAAGAGTGTCCGAGAGTTGGCCCAGGACGCCAAAGAGGGACAGAAGGAGGACCAGGAGGTGGTCAGTTATTACAGGTGAGAGTTTTCTCATACTGCTGATCCAACTTCAATAATAACTTGTATTATTATGAGCTTATCGCCATTAATTTAGTAATTAAGACCTTTTCCCTCAAGGAATTACGGTAAAAAACTTTTAATTCCACTGTTGGTCAATTTTGATTATTGTCATTTTTCCTCCCAGGTGCCAGCTGAACCTTTTTGCCCGAATGTGTCTGGATCGTCAGTATTTGGCCATCAACAAAATCTCCGGTCAGCTGGACGTGGACTTGATCTTGCGCTGCATGTCCGACGAGGACCTGCCCTACGACTTGCGGGCGTCCTTCTGCCGCCTGATGCTGCACATGCACGTCGACCGCGACCCGCAGGAGCAGGTCACGCCGGTCAAATACGCTCGCCTGTGGTCGGAAATTCCTTCTAAAATCGCCATTGATGAGTGAGTTCTTCCGTCTGATGTTTTCGGGTGTTATTTCAGAGATGCCGTAGCGTCTCTCATTTGTCGCTCTCCCATGATTACGCAGTTATGACAACGATGGAACCACCAGAGATGAGATCAAGGAGCGGTTCTGCCTCACCATGGATTTCGTGGAGAACTATCTGAGAGAGGTGGTGTCGCAGAACGTCCCCTTCTCGGACAAAGAAAAGAACAAGCTCACGTTTGAGGTGGAGATGCGTCTTTGTGCGAAGCATGACGGGGAGAAGAATGGCACTTTATTTTGATGACAAGTCTTGCATTTGAATCGCTCTTGCTGCAGGTCGTCAACCTGGCGAGGAACCTCATATACTTTGGTTTCTACAACTTCAGTGACCTGCTTCGACTCACAAAGATCTTGCTGAACATCTTGGACTGTGTGCACGTCAGCACCATCTACCCAATCAACAAGATCGAGAAAGAGGAGGAAAACAAAGGTAAACGTCCGATTTTGGAGGCTCAACCCTTTCTTACATGCCTAAAACCTCCGCTTTTAACTTTACACTCTAATCAGCCCTAATTTTCAAAACCGACATTTCTTATTTGCTTGTGTTTGAAGCCACTGAGTTCATTCTGTCCTGCTCCTCTGTTGGCTGAATGTTGCACATGTTCTATCTCTATTTTTTGTGCCGCAGGTGGCAGCAACGTGATGAAGTCCATTCATGGGGTCGGGGAGCTGATGACCCAGGTGGTGCTGCGAGGAGGGGGCCTGCTGCCCACCACGCCCACCCATCAGCCAGAGGGTGACGTGGTGAAGACTCAGGTTGAGCCAGAGAGAGAGGACATCATGGTGATGGACACCAAGCTCAAGGTCATAGAGATCCTGCAGGTAGGACGGCAGGGAGCCGGGCCTCTGTCTGAAGCCGGCAGCTCCACGCGTGCTGTAACGTCTCTTCCTCCTCCTCCTCCCCCTCCTCCTCCTCCTCCTCTTTAGTTCATTCTGAATGTCCGGCTGGACTACAGGATCTCCTGCCTGCTCTGTATTTTTAAACGCGAGTTTGACGAGAACAACCCCCAAGGAGACAACGCTGCCAATCAAAATGGGAGCAACAACGTTGCAAACTCGATGCCAGGTAGAACACAGCACATTAAGAGAGAAAGCTCTCACATGTAGTGGAAAAAAAGTCTTCATTTTGTTGTGTTTTGAACTATTTTCAGGAAATTTTGACTTTGAGAACATTGAGGAGCAGGCGGAGGGGATCTTTGGAGGAAGGTAAAACTGCTCTGTTAACCACACCTTTAATTTGTTAAATTGACTTTCAGTAAATTAGAGGTAACTCTAATGTGGTTCGGCTTAGTGAGGAGAACACTCCATTGGACCTGGACGACCATGGGGGTCGTACGTTCTTGAGGGTCTTGCTGCACTTGACAATGCACGACTACCCACCCCTCGTGTCGGGAGCGCTGCACCTGCTCTTCCGACACTTCAGCCAGAGGCAGGAGGTCCTTATGGCCTTCAAACAAGTGAGCCACACAACAGCACAGAAAGTGGATAATGAACATAGCTGGTCTTTGGCAAAATTATGTATTCCAAGTTCTTTTTTGGTTCTGTGATAAGAGTTCATGTTCATGGGAAACCTCCTTTAAATCTTTAAATTCAAGGTCCAGCTCCTGGTGACCAGCCAGGATGTCGATAACTACAAGCAGATCAAGTCGGATCTGGACCAGCTGCGCTCCATCGTGGAGAAGTCAGAGCTGTGGGTCTACAAGAGGCAAGGAGAGGACGGGATGGATGGAGATGGACCCTCAGAGTCAGACAGCAAGAAGAAGGTACGCTGACTAAAGCTCCTGACTTTGACAGTGATGCTGCAAAGACGAATCATCGCTTGTTGTTCTGCAGGGAGACTCGCTTGACAAGAAGAAAACGGAAAACACCAGCAGTTACAACTACAGAGTTGTGAAAGAGGTACATTCAATGACTTCATAAAAACATGTTTCTAGTATTAAATGATTAAACTTGATGTTAAACTCTTCTCTGTGTGTCTGTTCAGATCCTGCTGCGCCTCAGTAAGCTGTGCGTCCAGGAGGGGAGTTCTGGGAAGAAGAGCAAAAAGCAGCAGCAGAGGCTGCTGAGGAACATGGGAGCTCACAGTGTGGTGCTGGAGCTCCTTCAGATCCCCTATGAGAAGGTGCTGGAATGAACCTATCTACTGAGAGGAAATGTTCTGCACATTTGTCATGACAACACAAGTAAAAACAAAGCATCGTGTGCTGCAGGGTGAAGATGTCCGCATGCAGGAGATCATGAAACTGGCCCACGAGTTTCTGCAGAACTTCTGTGCAGGGAACCAGCAGAACCAGGCTCTGCTCCACAAGCATATCAACTTATTTCTCAATCCAGGGGTGAGTATGAGGCCCTCGCGTACTAATTCCTACAGTACCGTATAAAACGATGTATTCTCCACTCGTTAGATCCTGGAGGCCATCACCATGCAGCACATCTTCATGAACAACTTCCAGCTGTGCAGCGAGATCAACGAGCGCGTGGTCCAACACTTTGTGCACTGTACAGAGTCGCATGGTCGACACGTCCAGTACCTCAAGTTCCTGCAGACCATCGTGAAAGCCGAGAACAAGTTCATCAAGAAGTGTCAGGACATAGTCATGGCAGAGGTCTGTTTTCTGCTGGGATTTAGTCATCACACTGGAGATCACGAGGACACTTTTGACGACTCCCTCGTCTTTACTCCCCTCTGCTCAGCTGGTGAACTCGGGGGAGGACGTCCTGGTCTTCTACAACGACCGCGCCTCCTTCCAGACGCTGGTCCAGATGATGCGCTCGGAGCGCGACCGCATGGATGAGAACAGCCCTCTGATGTACCACATCCACCTGGTGGAGCTGCTGGCTGTCTGCACCGAGGGCAAGAACGTCTACACCGAGATCAAGTGTAATTCCCTGTTGCCCCTGGACGACATCGTGCGGGTGGTCACCCACGAGGACTGTATCCCTGAGGTGTCACTGCGTTCATTTCCATCCATTGAATCTTTTTCACTTTTAACACGTTTGAGAACCGTTTTTCTCAGTGGCCCACCTGACCTGCATCTTTTTGGGTCCTGACAGGTCAAGATTGCGTACATCAACTTCCTGAATCACTGCTACGTCGACACAGAGGTGGAGATGAAGGAGATTTACACGTCCAACCACATGTGGAAGCTGTTTGAGAACTTCCTGGTGGACATCTGCAGGGTGGGCCACCACAAACCTGACACTACGCTCAGCACACGCTGCTGTGGTTGACATCACGTCACACAGACTGTACCTGTCAACCCACGCGCAGGAAATGTGACCCACAGGCGATTTGTCACGCTCGCGTGTTTTCCTTCCCTTGCTCAGGTGTGCAACAACACCAGCGACAGGAAGCATGCAGATACCATGCTGGAGCGTTACGTCACCGAGACGATCATGAGCATCGTCACATGTTTCTTCAGCTCTCCTTTCTCTGACCAGAGCACAAGTCTGCAGGTACTGTGGACCCCCCCTCCCCCTCTGAAAGGCCTCTTCAAGGCACACTTACAGAGGTGAAACGTCAATGTGAAACGAGATGAACGCTCCCCAGATGCACGTCCACACTGTCAAATATTCTTCCCTTTTGCATAGATGGCTCGTCACATGTATGTAAGTAATGATACCTCTGTGCTTCGTGCTGTTTCCTCGGCTTTTGGGTGTGTTTTCCTTATCAGCAGGATCCCAGTGTCCACAAGTATTCACTGTGTGGGTTATCACATTTTGGTACCTTAGTCAGCACACACACACACTGTTTTTTCCCACATCCGTGGGTGGGTGTGTTGCACAAGGTTTGGCTGGGTCGTGGTGCAGACGACGCGCTGATGCAACGCGGCCACTCCGTTTCGTAGACCTTGTTGTAGCCGCGTCTCGACGCCCACGCCTTTCCCAATAAACCGTGACGACGACCTGCCATTAGAGCTCCCTCGTGCAGAGACTTTGTGCTTTGGTGGTGCGTTGCTGTTGCCCACTTGGTAACCCCGCCGGTGCTGAGGCTGTTCAGTGTTGTGTCGGTTCCAGTCGAATCTGCTGATTTCCCTTACTTTACGTAACCACTTTTCTGAGAAATCCGAGGCTTAACAAATCCACAGTGACATGGCAACCCCTTTCCCCTTTCTCTTGTAACAGGCGGCCATTCTTGGCAAGATAAGTGAGGTATTTATCGTTTTGTCGGCCGTGTAGCGATCAGTTGTGCGTGCTGGCTGTTTGCTGTGTTGTGTTAGATGTGCGTAACCACTATGAGCAGCTGACCTACCGCGGGCCCGGAACTGCAGACCCCCCCCCCCTTCTACCGTAGATGCCATAGTGTCCTAACAATGTCATGTCCAACTCAAATGGGTTCGTGGATTCAACAGAGTCGCTCTGTAGGTTTGCTGAATTTACAGGTTTCTGTTCTTTCCATTTGGCCGTGGTTTCTTTTTTTCTTCCTGTCTCTCATTGTATTTCTTCCTTTCTTGCAGACTCGTCAGCCAGTGTTTGTGCAGCTGCTCCAGGGGGTGTTCAGGGTTTACCACTGCAACTGGCTTAACCCTGTTCAGAAGGCCTCGGTAGAGGCTTGTATTAAAGTCCTCTCAGACGTAGGTAAGGCATAGAAGCTCTCTTCAAAGACATCAGGGGGGAAAGTATCCACTCAAGCTGTCATTAAAACAGCATCTCATTTTTGTTCTGTTGATTGATGAGCAATGTAAAGTAAAGCATGACATCAATTTCCAAGATAAGGGCACTCAATGAATCTTTTCTTCTGGCTCCGCTTTAGCTAAGAGCCGAGCGATAGCCATCCCAGTGGACCTGGACAGTCAGGTGAACAACCTGTTCGTCAAGTCCAATAACGTCGTGCAGAAAAGCATCCTCAACTGGAGACTGTCCGCCAAGAGCATGTCCAGAAGAGACTCCGGCCAGACGACCTCCAAAGATTACCGGAACATCATCGAGAGGCTGCAGGTCAGTCGCGGTGCTTTTTCAGTGTGACAAACTGAATCTGTTTCACCTCCCGCTTTGTTTTATCTGTCTAACCAGGCCTCTCATCGGCGTGCGGTCAGTTAAGCAGGAAAGTGGTGCAGTGGCAAAACATGTCGCCGCGAGTTGCAGTCAGCATGTAAAGGCAACAAAAAAAAAAAAAAGTAGCAGATTGAAAATGACGGCAGTAAAAATTAAGCAGCGGTTCGGTCATTTTATTGGCTGAAAAAGCTGCTGTAAATGTGAATCCAAACGCTGGCGATTCCTGAGTGAACGTAGAAGGCCGGTTTATGGTGGGGAACAGAAGGCGGTAATGGCCTCTCCAGAGTCCATTAACCACACATCTGACTGCGGTAAAAGGACACGAAGCTCTGTCAGTGGTGGTTAGTGCGACGGCCACAGTCAGTTTGGTGAAGAAGAGCTGGAAGAAAAGTATCCTCAGGTACCACATGCACAGCAGGGGGAGGGGGGGGGGCTGATGAAACAGGGACTTTCTCTAAAAAAGGAGGTAAAAAGTTGCTTCGCGTGACCTTTTTTTGCTCAATTTTCCCCCCTCTATTAAAAGCAGTTGT
The DNA here is from genome assembly GCA_032164315.1 of Malacoctenus gilli. Taxonomy (NCBI): domain Eukaryota; kingdom Metazoa; phylum Chordata; class Actinopteri; order Blenniiformes; family Labrisomidae; genus Malacoctenus; species Malacoctenus gilli. Next base: position 5,838 of record JASSRZ010007126.1, on the reverse strand, counting down.
GTTGCGTGTGTTTGAAACGTATGTGACTGGTGAGGATCGCCCCCAGACTCCTCAGGTTTTGAGTCAGCACAGTGTGTTGTCATGATGTGGTCGACATGCACCACAGTTTTATTGTCACCTCCAAAAAAGAAACATCTGGTGTTCTTGGACAGCTGGGTGTTTTTGTGTTATTTAGCATCGGATCTACGTCTCGCATACTCATAAAGGCCTCGTCTTGATTCCCATGTGAGCGAGTTGATAGATAGACTTACTTTGCGTTTGGTTCCCTCCTCCTCCAAACGCTTTATGTTCTCTTGTTTTCACTTTAATTTGTCACACAGACTTCACATCAAATCTCAATCTTGCTACAAGAAGAACCCACTGGAAAAACTGATTGGACAGGAAAAATGAGTTTTATTTTAAACAAACCTGGTAAAGTGTCTTCCTTCTGCCCCGCCAGTTGATTTTGAACAGAGAGCAGAACATTCCCTGTTGTGGAAAAACGTGAAGTATCACACAAGTGTGTATTTTTGTACTTTTGGGTGCATTCAACCCAGAGCTTACCAAAATTTATGCCCTGGGATTGTCTGCTTCATCCAAACTGCGGTGCAAACTGAACAACCGTACGCTGGTGCGTCCCAATATCCTGACCTCTGTTAAGTGATCCTTTGTGTTCGGCAACAGTGCAGAGCAGAAATAAAAGGTTCTCTCTGAACAGACGGTGTCATATCCCTCTGATAATCTGCCACGAGTTGTGTAAAGTTGTTGGTCAGGTTGTGACAAACCAAATACAGTAAAAGGGCTGCTTTGTTGCTTCACGGCAAAAGGGGATTTGAGCAACAGACCGAGCTGATCCTCCCTCTTCTCCTGTAAAGCATGACTCAATGTTCAGTGGAAGTCTGCAAATTCACTGACTTGTGGTTCATCGCAAACATTCTTTTGGTTTACGTGGTGACAGAACAATTAGGAGGCCAGACAAATGTATTCTGAAAGTGGGTCCGAGTTGGGTTGGGATGAATGTAACGTGTCACTTCTTAACAAAACAATCTCACCACCAGCGTGGTTTCTTTGTCATTATTCCCTTGATGTTGTGGGCCGATGATTTCAGCTCTGTAGCTACACACTTCGTTCTGGGTTCCTTTTGTTCTGCCTCTCAGACAGCAAAATGCAAGAAATAAAAGTCTGCCATGACTGGCCGCTCATTTGATCCCTGTGCTCTGCAGGACATCGTGTCTGCGCTGGAGGACCGTTTGAGGCCTCTGGTCCAAGCCGAGCTCTCCGTGCTGGTGGACGTCCTGCACCGCCCGGAGCTGCTCTTCCCGGAAAACACCGACGCTCGCAAGAAGTGTGAAAGTGGAGGATTCATATCGAAGTGAGACTTGCTATCGTATAACAACACACTATCTGCTCAATATCGGAGGGTTTAGATTGGGTGGGACTCTTTTTTTTTATAGTTCTTATTTCTGATAATTTGAACTGCAGTGCTTAAATGTTTTGATGCTGTCATTAAACAAAAATTTACTTTTGTGACACTGGCAAGATTCACGGCCTTCTTAGTTCACCAAACATCTGGAATTCAGTTGTTTTGTGGTCAAAGCACAGCAACTCTCAAAGAGAGCACAACTCTTTAGGATACTTGTCCAGTCGCACTTGCACTGTGTCCTGGGGTGAAATCAGGCCCGGTCATTCGTCCTGTTTTTCTTTCTCCCTTTCTGCCGTTCAACAGACTGATCAAACACACCAAGCAGTTACTGGAGGAGAATGAGGAGCGCCTCTGCATCAAAGTGCTGCAGACACTGAGGGAAATGATGACTAAAGACAGAGGCTATGGGGAGAAGGTACGACCTGTCTGAGTTCCTGTTTCTCCTCCTCCGTTTGCCGCTCTGACCAAGATTCACCCACACATGCGGTTAGCGAAGGAAAAATGCGTATCTGACATTTGAGGACGCAATTCTTCTGTCCTTCCCCCCTCGGAGCGTCTTGCAACAAGAATGTCAGAAAATCAGTCATACGACTTGGCTCAATAATGCTTTTGGTGAACACTAAGGGGCCATTTTCCTCTTCACGATCACGTGTTTTCATGTACGACTCGAGAGCAGGAGCCATTTTTGAGGACCGGCTGTCTGTCTACTGTGAACAGGCCCGAAAAAGCTCTGACAAGACCTTGGAAAAGAAAGCAATTTGTGAATTGTTTTTTCCAAGTACTGAAGTGAACCATAGATACATGATGAGAATCAGAGCGTTGAACACTGCCCACACACTGCATGCTTTATCACAGTCACCCAATCTTCCATCAGCTACTAATAGTCTAACGAATATTTACGAGATGACTCAGTTTTTTTGGGCCCTCGAAAAAACAATCACGTGTTTACGTCTGGCTTCTGTAGAGGCGTTTCCAAGCTCCCTCGCTGTGTTTGTGACTAATAGTGAAGCTATGTATTGTTTGTATGAGCACCTGATCATTAGCGGGCTCCCTTCTGATTTGCATATCATGCACACGCACAAGAACGCAGTTATGCAACGATTACAGAGCTGAAAAGCCAGGACCAAAATGAAGATCCGCTCCGATATCTGCTCACCACTTTTAAACGGCGTGGCGCCCCTATCAGCTCGATCATTATCACTGCCTTAACACCTCGAGTTTCACTAACTGCACATGCTGCGTGTGCATGACAGGCTTTACATTCGCACAGTGCCGACGCGGCTTCAACTCGCTAATCTAGCCCTACTAACTCTCTGCCCCCTTTACTTCTTCTCTTGCAGCTGATTGCCTTTGATGATGAGATGGATGTGGCTGAGGTTGATCATTTTACTTACTACTGTCATGTCCATTCGTCTCCCTCTAACAGCAAAGCCGTGCTTGTAGACCTCTCTAGCATCACAGCTCCATCCGTGACTTGTGTCGGCAGCTTAGCCCATCCCTTCCTGCTGTGTGTTTTTAGAGTTGCTCCGGGGCGCTTTGTACACACGTAGCACACCGCTAACATGTCGAGCCCACAGTGTGCAGTGCGCTTGTCTGTTGTGCCAGCATATCGTGACGTGAATACTTTGATACACGATGCAGATCCGAGTTTTCAGAGGGACTGATGCACCAACACATGGTGGAGAACGCAACACGTTTGCACTTCAGCGTCACATATTTTTGTTATATTTTATTTCTCTTCTATTCGCAGCCTTTTTCTTAGACTTCAAATCCAAAACTTTTCTATCTTCAATTTGCGTTGTGTCTTCCTGCGTCACAAATACGCTTCGTGCAGTCACGGCAAGATCCTGTTTTCAGTCTTTTATTCCGCTGAAATGGAACCAAGTTATTTTAGAGTTTCCACCCCCCGAAAAGTTTGTAGGTCCTACTTAGGCAAGTTTAAATCAGTTAAAAATGTTCACTTCTTCAATAAACATTTGGACAGGTAGCGACTCCGACTTAGAGTGACGTGCAGCATCTCCGGGTCAACGAGGTCAACACCCACAATCTGAAAATAGGATTAGCAAACTGTCATTACAACATAAGCACACATGCTTACACCCACTACCTGCAGCAGTGGTGTCAGATGTTGCCTCGTCTGGAGCATTAAGTGCTAAAGGGAAAGCCAGTTGATTCAGCCCCATTCAGCAGTAACTGCAGGTTAATCCCAGTCTGCATCGATGACCTGGAGCACTGCTGAGTGTCAAGTGATCACTGCAGAGGTAGCTGTGGCTGGGAGCGAGTTCCTGTTGTGATTCTTTAAAATTGATGAAGTAAAGAAGTGAAATTTAAAGACATTTTATTGAAGATCTCAGATTGTTGCTGGCTGGTTCTGTTGATGCAAGAAGGAATCCCAATAAGCCAACAGCAGTTTGTATCAGCAGTTTCAGAATCGCCCACACAACATAAAAAATGTGAGGGAGCTTAATTTTTCAAAAGTTTAACTTTATAAGAGCCAGTCTATGATTTTTGGGATGCAGAATCTCTTCAGAGACTGAACCTGATTCCACTTCATGGACTCTGTGATTGATTTAGACCTCAGTTTGTCATCTGTGAGTGTGGCTGTCACCAAGGTTGAGCAGTGACAATCTGGCCTCCCGTTGTCAGTGGTGAGAACAGATGCTGAAAGTGGACTTTTGGTGAAATGTTTCCCTCTAAAGTGAAACTCCTGATTTTACCTCCAGAGCCTTTTTTTTATTGATTTTGTGTCTGTTCTTCTCTTGTTGATCCAAAAGTGACCTGAAGGATTGAAACTAAGCCAATCTCCTCATCTGCTGTGATCAGTGAGGGTACAACGTGCTTCTCATCGACTTTGTGTTGTTATTATTAGGGTTGTTATGTTAATTACATCACATCAGAGTCGTTCCTACATGCCGTGCAGCCCCCTCCCCCGCCTCCAGATGATGGATGGTTGTCAGGGAGAGTATTTTTCCCCGAAGCCCTTTGCCACCGTAACAGCAGCAGGTGTGAGTGTATATATAGCGGGGGATTCTCCATCTCACCGCGTCACAATACAGCCCATTGGACCGCTCTAAAGGTCACGGGTCGTGACCAGCTCACGGAGTGGACAGGCCACGTTTCTCTTCACCGTTTGTCATCATGACTCAAAGGGTTTAGCACGCCACTATAAAGAAAGCGTGTCTCACATGACTGGTGACAAATGAGATAAGAAGCGGTATCTTGTTTACACATTTATATCCAGCTTCTTAGGGACCCTTTTATGTCATTTGGCTGAACCGCCACCTTCTCTTGAATGCGTTCTGTAGGTGGGATGTTTTTCCCCACAGAGTTCCAACCGCTACCAGTCGACGTCTCAGATCAGTATCGTATCCAGAGGTTCATATTTAAGACCCCGGGATTTGAAACCTTCATGTAGCATCGCTTTTACCTTCCCCGTGCTTGAGCTCTTAGAGCTTTCTTTATTCGAACCATATGTCAATTCGCCCACGATTATCCTCCACAAGCTTGCCGCTGGCCACTTCGACCGCTCATTGAGGACGCATCGTTCTCTTATCGTGTGAGTGCCGCTGGAGATTGCATTTCAAGACGTGGATGCTTTTAAAGATACCACATGTTGGGGCTTGTTACGTGCCCGAGTGCAGCGGGAGATCTCGCGGGGTCATCAGGTAGCAGCTTGTTCCCGGAAGCTTCGAGGAAAACCGTGCAGTTCCGAAGAATTCGCTGAGGAAATCGCGAAGCACTTGTGCCAGTAAAAAACGATCAACCCCACCCCCCGCCTCTGCCTCTGCCTCGTAATGGTTCGATAACTATTCCCACCTGTGGACGAATGGAATTGAGAGTGACTGTTCTTCATTAAGTAGCAAGACATTTGGTGTCATTTGATGAAATGAACAAAGATTCCTCGATATGCTTCTGTTCAAAGGTTCCCATATTGACTTCAAACGTAACTTACGTTACTCCTCGTTATCATTGGTTTGACACACTCATTTGTAGCCAGAGTGTTTTGGCTGGATGAAGAAACCAGAAGGCGACACAAATTGGCAGCCTTATCATACAATTGTGGTTTGCTTCTCTTTCTCATGAAGAAATAAAAGTTCAAGGTCCACTTACTACAGTTTCCTGTCGCTTTTAGCTGCTTGAGTTTATTTGGATGGAAATTGCCGATATCTGAGAGGAAAGTTTATTTTTAGGTGGCTGATTTTTCGATGGGGCTCGGGTGCAGCGCGGGTGGCTGCTTCTTGTGAAATCGGTAATCTCATCAGAACCGAAAGTGCGTGATGTCAAAGCAGGATCTAGAGATTAAGTATTCTTAGGAAAGAAACACTGAAATCTGAAACTCAGGCCAGTGGCACGAGTCACTGCGTGGTACGATGAGTGCAAAGGAAGTGGACAGTGGTGTGACGTGGGGCCGGGGGGGGGGGGGGGGGGGGGGCGCC
>JASSRZ010007105.1:4470-27444 GCA_032164315.1 Malacoctenus gilli | reverse complement strand
TTCCTCCCCCTCCTCGACTGCGGCTCAAGTGGGAAACGCCGCATCAAGCTAATTGCTGTCTCACTTGGTCGAATCTTTCCCCCCTCTTTCTCTCCAGTCTTTATTCTCCTCCTTTGTCACTGTCTCAGAGCAGTTCTGGCCATCAGGACATTGGAGACCGGCAGTAAATAAAAGAGCATCCTTTATTCGAGCAAGACTTCTACTGTGGCGTCAACTTCGAAGTGAATTAAAGGAAACTTTCTCCTGCGAGACGTCGACGGCGATGGAAACCAGATGGGCGAGACCGACGATAAGAACTCTCGGCGGGAGGAGCGAGAGGGGGAGAAAAAAAACACACCTTCCGAGCTGGTCGGCTTCTTCCTCCACTCTCCTGCGAAGACGAGAATGTCCTAAACTAATAAATGACACAAGGAGGGGTCGGCGAGGGATGTGTGAAGGTAGAAAAACAACGCGAAAGCCAGAGAAAGGGGGCGCAAGGGAATCGGGTGAACCTGAACCGAGTCCTTTCCGGCTGCCGAGCTTAGCTGGAGCTCCGCATGTGCTTTTATTTTTTTGTTTTCACGGCGCGGCGTCCTGTGGCGACACTCTGCGTCAGCGTCCGGATGAACTTCCCGCAAGCGCCCGGAAAAAAATCTGCTTTTAAAGTCTTATTAGACACCAGTCCAGGCCCGGTTTATATACGCCTCACGGAGGAGGAGGAGGAGGAGGACAAAGCCCCCCAACTGATGCAGCCCGTCCTCACCCACCGCTCACTGCGCGCCGGTTCACCGGGCAACAGCTCGGAGGACAGGAGCTGTCAGAGGAATGCCTGAGAGCCGTATTTCAGAACCATACAGTGCTGCGGAGTTGCTGTCGTGCATAAAGGGAATTAAACTGAAGCTTTATGAGCAGGCTGTAAAAAATTAAACGCCACAAAGACGAGAGTGAGATCTCGTCTTTTAGTGTCCGTGGGACGCTCACTGTCCTCCCGGTATCGAGGCGAAGAATGCGGCCGCTCTGTCGAGTTTAATTTCCTCCCCTGAGCGGGGGAGGAAAAGTAAGACAGTGCCCCCCTGCACACGCGAACAGCAGGACAGCTGGGCGGAGTCTCCTCCCCTCCCTCGGCCCCGTCCGCCAATGGCGTCGCCCCGCCCCAGATTAGGCTAAACGGCTTAAGCTGCTGGCGAGGCGTCAAAGCCAGTTCCTCAACGCGGCCGCGAAGGGACAGCGAGGGGCCCGGGCACGCACGCAGATGGACACGCACGGGCCACCGGCTGGACCTCTGATGCATGTTGGCGAAGGCCCGGCGGCGCTTCCAGCAAGGCACTGTGGGAAATCACGCTGATGGGGAGGCGATGAGGATGCCTACAGGCTGCGCAAGGCGACTGTGTGTTTACGTGCGCGTTTATGTGTGTGTGTTTCGGCTCACGGCACTCGTGAGGCAGACAATTAAACTGAACAGCGGCGGGGAATACATGCGCAGTGAGATGTACCATTAAAAAAAAAAAAAAAGCAATTAGTGTCTTGTGGGGTGCGGCGGCGCCTCCGTTTTGTACTGTGTGAAATAATGAGCTCTGTAAATCTGGCAACAGGGCGGCTTTGTCTCCTCGCAGCCCGGGGAGCTCCGTCCCGAAACAGGGACGGGCAAAACGTTCGCAGCTTTCGAGGGTCTTTAACGCGTCTCTGTAACCGAGTCTTTTGTCTGGGAAAAAATTGCCTTTTAAAAAAAAGGCTTCCTGTTGATGTCACGGCGCATTTTGTTTTGATCCCTAAAGCAGAACTGAGACAAGGATTTAAAAGCACAACAGGAACTCTTTAATATTAACCTTTTTGGGGGGGGGGGGGTCTCATGGGGCAACGACCGCTTATTAAACTGGAGCGCTTTAAAAAGCTTGAGCCTCATCACCCCGTTTAACCTCGCGGCCATTTAAAAAGCCGGGCCGCGGTTGCCAAAGCTTGGCATGTGTGTTTGTTTGTGTGTTTCCTGCGCATGTGTCGCTCAAACTGTCGTTTTCCAGGGAGTGAAAAGGGGTGTGAGACGCGGCGTCAGCAGCGCCCGCCATGCACGGAGCAGCGTGTGAGGCTGTGAGGACGCACGGGTAATTTATGCGACTACGAATACAGCAGCGACATCGAATGCACCTCGGAAAAACACAACGTGGAGGAGAGAATTCAAACGAAACGCAGACAACGATCGAGTGAAATCGATGGCGGTGAAGGGACGCAGACCTGGAGGTTCCCCTCGAACGCTCGCGGCGGTCGGGTGAGAAATCCGAGCGATAATGACGGCGGCGAGGGGGCGCGAAACCGGCACCGCGCGCCCTCCCTCGCCGAGGCCGCATTCCTCGGGCGGGTTTCTCAGGGAGACAATCGGCCAGAGACTCGGAGGACACAGCGGGGGGGGAGACGCTATTGAATTCCACCGGGGGCTTCTGGAGAACGTCCAAACCGGGCCGAGGTGAGAGCGAGGGGCGGGGGGGGGGGAGATTAGGAAACACTTCCCCTATTGAAAGAGATCCCAGAGCTGCATGCTCTCTCTCTCTCACACACACACACACACACACACACACACACACACACACACACACACACACACACACTCTGAGCAGCGTCCAGGGACTCGGCGGTGAGGTCCAGACCTGTGACAGAGACTGAGTGAGGCCGATTTACAGCCTTTGAAATCCTTAATGAGGAGCCATGGTTCACACTTATCAAGGGGGTGGTGAGGGGATGGGGGGGAGGGGGGGGGGTCCTCATTTAGGATATTGAAGCTGACACTTGGAGCCTGAAGAAGTGGTTCAAACCAAGGACGGTTCAGTGCCGCGGCAACAGGACGAAAAATTAGCGTTGTGGTTTTTCCTTGACTAGCGCGGAGGAGCAGGGGTACAGCGATTACCCCAAACGGGGCCCATCGCTTCATCGCTTCCTCTGCTGGCTCCACGACCCCCCCCCCCTCACTGGGGACCTCATTCACTGCAATTACAGCGGCAGGCAGGGGGAGACCATCTGCAGCCAGGCAGAGGGGCCGGCCAGCGCTTTTGCTCATTCACGGGCTTCTGTGGGAGACGGATGTGTGTCAGCCCCCCCGCCTCCCACATTGCACCACATCTCCTTTCTCTCCCGAGCAATAATCTCCCACGCGCTCCGAAGGCAGCGCCGTCTGTGGCCCCGCGCTTGAACTCTGCGGGTCTAAACGCTTCCACGTGGCTCCACGTGCGCCGAAAAAAACCACCTTCTCTAACGCGACGCAGGTTTCCGCCCGAAGCGGCCCGGCTTACGTCCCGGGCCGGAGGAGAACAAGCCGCGGAGGAGGAGACGGGCGGCCGTCAGAAGTCCGTCTCCGAGGTCTCCGACCGCAGGAATGAGACAGTGGATGCCAACCGTTACATAATGCGGCACGCTGCCTCCGAGCCAGGCTCGCTCCATCCACATGTTGCTCCCGCTGCAGCCACAGGAAACTTGGATGCACATTTCGAAGCTCTCAAGGTCGTTTCCTGCGATCCACGAGATGCCGATTGCAGCAATCTCTCACACGAGCTCCAATCATCGCCTCTGTTTTTCTCCAAACCTGCTGGTGTTCTGGGGGCGGGACTTCAAGGAACATTTCCTCACTTTCCCGTGACTCACAGCTGGAAGGGGGCTGGGACGCATCATCCTGGCATTCGACTTGAATGGGGGGGGTGAAACAATACATTATTCAATCATGTCTGATCCTGGCTGCCATCTGTGAGTCAGTCACGGAGGGAAGGATTGCGTCTAATTAAATATTTATCCATAATCGGGCTGTAATTGAGGGAAAGCCAGGCGTCTGTGGAGGTATACTGCAAGCTGAGGCTTAACACACACACACACACACTCAGAGCAGGTCTCTCCAGATGATGATGCATGAGGTCCGCCGACGCCTCAGTGAGTCAGAAGGAAGAGACGATGGCGGGAGCGGACGGGTGATAAACGTCCAGAGGTCAGCTCCGCCTGGCCCCCGCCTCGTATCGCGCCGTCTTTACAGTCTCTAAACATTTACCTCGGCTCTGCCCACACACTCAAACCTTTACGAGCCGCCTGCCAGGACGGCTGCCGGCTCCGGGAGACAACAAAGAGACACGGCTCCAGCTTTGCAAACGACTTTTCTCGTCTCCCCGGTTCCCCCCCCCCCTACAAAATCACGCCGATCACCTGGATTCAATTACGCTTCGTGCCGAAACACAGCAGCGAAAACACATCCAAACATCGAAAGAGGAGAAGGGGGGAAAAAACAAGCTCAAAATAACCCAGACAGAACAGAACTGGGATTGTCTGCCTCTGCACACGCTCGTTTTCTGGTCGCAGAGCCGATTCTCCTCGCCTGAAACGAGAGGTTCCAGAGGCGGAGGCGCAACCACGACGCACTTGGAACGCCGAGGTGTTTCGGCGGAAGCAGCGGAGGGCCTTGGATTGAAACATTTCGCAGGAGACGTTCCCCCCCCTGGCTGGCAGGAGACGAGGACGCCCGTTTCTGGGACTTCATTGCCTCACAGCTCCTTTTTCATGAGTGTCATTCATTCATTCCCTCCCAGTGCAGCAGGCAGCACAAAGGCCCACCCGCTTTAAATGCCAACTGCTTCACATCGTCACAAACTGCCGAGCATGTGTGTGTGTGTGTGTGTCTGCATAATGTGGCGGGGGACTTGTAGCTCATTTATCAGAGGCCCCGGGGCGTGCGAGTCCATCAAACCACGTTGCCTATAAAGCAGTTGCCTCCTAATCCTTACAACCCTCCCCTGTGTGCTGCTTTCCCTTTTCTCTTTGACACACATACACATACACGCGCGCGCACACACACACACACTTGGATTGTTGAGACTGATGCAGATCATAAAACAGCAATCCAATCACGCAAACAAAAAAGCTGAGGATCTCGGAAACGGAGCCACTTTCGGACGGTCTGCCGTGACAGCTTCTGACGTCCAGTGAGAAAGTCAATCTTGACCGGGTGGGGTGGGGGGGGGGGGGGGGGGGGGGGGGGGGCTATATACTGGATGGTCTTACAGGGATTAAGGTCAAGTCAGCCTGCTCGGGGCGGCGGCGCAGAAAATAGATAAACGAAACCCATCAGACGCCGCTGATCGAGACGGGAGCTCTGGAATGTGGCTTCGTCTCGTGGTTCAAAAGGCGTCGTCGAGGAGACTCAGTAGGTGGGGGCGGGGCTTTTCTGAGCTCTGCATTGACGGCAGATGTGTGGCGGGTTGGGAGAGAGGTCAGACGCTTGGCCGTGCACGTCAGAGACAGAGAAGAAGACGGTAGTTTCAGGAGTCGACGTCGAACACGGGGAACAAAGGAGCTGCGTAACATGGGTCCTCCTTTCTACCACACACACACACACACATATACACACACACACACAAAGCACCTCCTGCATTTTTTTCCTTCAATAATTCAGCAGAGTTGTGCGCTCGCACGCCTCCCCGACGACGCTCCTCCCCGTCTCCATCAATAATGGATCCTCCCGCCGCAGCCACAGTGGTCACTAACGCGCGCTCGAGTCACGTTCGCGGCGCTCCGTTCACCGGAACGAGGTGCGTTTGTCATGCCGGGGCTGCGCTGGCGTGCGCCGATGGATTCGGCGCCACCCCCACGTGAACTGATCCCGTGTCAATAAATGTTCTGCTCCCCTAATTTGCGGTAATTTGCTGCCATTTGGGCGTACGAACCTGCTGCTATGTGCCTCGCTGCAAAGGCTTGCGGTGAACGGCGACTGTAAATGTACTTTATGAGTATATCTGGCTTGTTTTTCTAAGACTTTGCGAGGAAAAATGCAGATTTACAACTTCTCCTTAAGTGGATGTTCGGGAAAAAGGAAAACAAATAAACTCAGAGTGAGAAGTAGCAAGAGAATTACATTAAAAGTCACGTTTTCTTTAGGAGGAAATCTGGGAAAACAAAGGAAAGCGCAGAACCGGTTGTCATAGCGATCGTATCTGGGGCTAAAATAAAGCATCCATGGGTCCGCTGTAATCCCGGGATTGCTCGCTCAGGAGCCGGACTTGGTAGGGAGCTTTATGCCTGGCTGAGGTGTTCAGTTAACAGGAGGCCCAATGAGCAAAAAGAAGCCCAATCTGCTCGACGGCGACGGGCTGTGACGAAGGGCGGGGACACAAAGGGGCGGGAGGGCGTCCCTGCGCATCCTCGGCCACTGACAACCACATGCATTCTCCGCATTCTCGCAAGGGCCAATTACCGCCTCTTCGCGCGCGAGACAGCAGCCGAGGCGCTCCGTCTCTCTCTATACTTTCTTAATTATCCCGAAGCAGCAGCTGGGAGGGTTATTTTTTTCCCCCCAAACTCTGCGGTCGACGTTTATTCTGAAATCCAAGACTGCTCCCGCCCGGAGACGACGCAGCCAGCCACCGCAGCGCTGATGTCATTAACCCTCCTGTGTCTGCATCCATATTCAGCATGAATGAAGTCATGTTTGATTCATGCGACTGTCGGAGTGCTTCTGCCGTTTCCAAACCTTCGGTTTAATTTCACAGCGAGTTGTGTAACGCGGGGCGGCACACGCGTAGGTTTCTCGGCTCTCTGGTGGGAGAATATAAAGGCCAAAGCTGCTCCCCAGCACGAGGAAGTCAGGCAGCACATAACAAGGCTCGCTGACATGATTCGAACCACATGCAAATGCTGCGGCGGCCTGATGGAGTTAAACGCGGGCCAGGATAAACAAAGCGTGTACAGTTAGGCTGCGTTTGCATGGATGAGCTGAAGCCCAGAAAGACGGAGAGCTGCTGGCAGGAGAGGCCACAGTGTGCTGGGTGTCCGCGGGGCGGGATTAAGGAGGGTCCGGAGGTGTGGCGCGCTCAGACAGGAAGCTGGCCGCTGCTCCGCCTCCTGTGGATCTCCAGGAAGATCTCCGTCCGAAAGTGTGCGACACTCACCGATATCTGGAAGACCTCCTGCGTGTCGTCGAGCAGCTGGACCCTGATGGAGACCTGCCGCCCCGGCGGCTGCGTGGGGGGCCGCAGGCCCGGCTCCAGCGTGGACACCCCGAAGCTATCCGGCGCGCTCAGCCTCTGGCCGGCGGCGGACGGCCTCTCGGCGGGTTCGACCATGGCGGCGGCGGCTGACGGTGCGGCTGCGGGGACCTCTGCTCGTGTCTGCTGGGGGGAGAAGGAGAGAGGAGGAGATCAGTTCCTTCCCCCGCATCACTGTTTGCGTGTGTCGGCGCGCCATGGGGGCCAACGAAACCTCCTCAGCCTCCTCAGCCTGTGATTTGGGATATTTTTAATCCTTAAACACATACTGGGCCACTTTAAACAGGAGGGATCCGGCATTTCCGTTCACGTCCCTGCCTCCGAAATAGCGCTGTTGCATCACATCCTGTGCGTTGGTGAGTGCAAACACTCGCTCTCCTTGCAGAGAGGGGGATGCGGATCGTCCGTGTGGAGGACACAAAACGCAGTTTGTGGGCGTCCGATCGGCATTAAAGCTGCATTAACATACGAAGACGCCCTGCAGGAGAGGAGGAGCGGCTCACGCCGAGGCACTCCATTAACCTTCTCCCCACAAGTGAAGGTTAAAGACCGGCGGTAATGTTGGAAAAGAGGGCTCGGCTGGAGCGCTGGCGGAAACCGCCACGACTCATCAGCGCCACGACTGCGCCAGTCGTCCTCCCACATTAATTTGGCGAAGTTGCACCCCGTAAAAACCACAAGGCGCTCGGCCCGGTGAGCTGCTTCAGACAGCTGGAGCTGCTTCAGACACTGGGGAAGGGGGGTGGGGGGCAGACAGACAGACGTGTGTCACACCCCCACACCCCCCTCTTCCATGCAGGTGGGATCTACAAGCTTCCAAACATTGCGGTGCAGTTTCAGGCCAGTTCAGACTTGAGTCAGAGTCTCGCGCAGATACGCGCACAAAGAAGCTCGACACCCACCTCCTCCTCTTCCTCCTCCACCCCCCCAACCCCCACCCCCCCTTGTGTTTCGCTGCTCTCAAACTTTTCAGCACCCTCCCCTCTCTCTCCCTCCCTCCTTCACCACCATCACCAGACCTGATAAACCTCAACCTCAGACGATAAATATCCCCTCAGACAGTTGGTGACATCACAGCTCAGGAATGTTTCAGTCTGGGGGGGGGGGGCAGCGGTGGCGGGTTACACACAAACACACACGTTGGGATCGATAATCCCACATTTCCTGCGTTCTCGCAGGATGTTTTTACAGGCCTGAGAAGAGAAACAATGAAGATCACTTGTGAGATTGTTTTGCTTTGGTTTTGTCTCCTTTCGCGTCAATAAATCAATGAATCATCGTTGAGACGAGATCGAAGATCGAAGATTCAAATCCTACGTCTGGGAGACATAAATCCTCATTGATGAGGTGGGAAGAAGAGCGAGAACAACGCATTGGCCAACTGGAAGCTTTAAACGGACCCCAAACCATCCATCAGAGCAGCGACGTTGTCGTTAAGAAGGAGGATTCTTTGCTTGCTTGGCAGTCAATCCAAAACAGCCGTAAATCAGCCGAGCGGCGCTGCATTCAGACCGGCCGACTCCACCGTCGCAGAAAGTCCAGCTTATGTTCACATGGGAGCGAATGTGCAGTAAAATGTGCCCCGAGAAAACACAGCTTTCCTCCTCCGGGTTCTGGAGAGCGACCCGGACGTGTAATTTGCGGTCGGACGAGTAAGAACGGCCGGCGGCGCTGTCGCAGAGCTGCGGTGGATGAGCGAGATTCTGAGTGAAGGCGCGCAACGGATTTGAAACAGCATTTCTCTCCACTGAGAGTGAGTTACAGTGTTTTGTGGAGGCCCCGGAAACGACCCGCAGGCAGTGAATGCCTCTGAGCTCCCGGAGGGGGGCGGCTACACGACCTCCGACCTCTGTGAGAGAGTGGAGAGGGGAAAAAAACGGAGGGAAGAGCCAGTTTCTTCACAAAAAAAAACACACGCCAGGCCTGCCAAGAGCACAGACACCGATCAATGCGTGACATCTCCGAACGAGGCGGATCACTTCACCTCGCCGGGCAAAAGAAAAAAGGGGGCTAAAAGCAACAACAGCGACTCTCCTCTGTAATCCCTCCACCTGCACACACAGGTCATTACCTCTATTCACCTCAGCGACAAAAGCCTTGAGATGGAAACTGGAGCCCGGCCATTGCCGTGACCTGGAAATAAGAGGATGTGGCGTTCGGGTTACTCATTACACCTGTGGGAACGCTCGCTTGTTCCACTTCCCCACTCAAACCGGCCGCTGTGCCCGGCCGCTGACAGATCCCAATCGGGGGCCGCGGGCGGACGGGCGGGCGGGTGGGCCGAGCCTTCTGAAAACAGAAAACTGACCCTTGAATCGAGCCCCAGAGCAAGTTTTAAAGCAGCACCTAACTGTTCCCCTCGCAGGCAGGTGACAATCGTCCTCCACACACCAGAGGCTCGACCTCGCCAGCAAAACACAAAACTTGATACAAGCGGTACATGTGGAAGAGAAAATTAGCGGTTTGGAAGGGGGGGGGGGGGAGTTTAATCATGGAGGATTAGGAACGCGGCCGGTTGTGCAAGAGAGGAATACAGAGTGAGCTGGTCGCACAGGCACAAAGGGGGCTACTGTGGGAGCTTCCAGCAGCGGGACTCTAACTCACAGGGATCCCGGAGGCCTCTCCAGCTCCCTTTGAACTGCTGCTGGCCCAAACGTTTCCCAAGAGTCTGTGAGAGGGGAAGCCGGACCCTGGGAATCCAGCAGGAGTGGGGTGTACGGGGGGGAGCGACGGAACGGCGTTGCGTCGGAACCGCCGTCAAAGTTTGCTAATCCCGGTGTAATCCTGTTGTCGTCGAGATTGAGCGACTCTCACCAGTTTTTAAACGACTTCGAGGAAGATAAAATGCAAGAAGTAAAGCAGGATCTTACTCAGTCGGACCTTCACTGAGTCAAAAAGGTTGAAACACAAGAGTCACATGGATTCGGTTTGGGGTTTCGAATGCCTGACTAAAAACGAGATCCGAAACTGATGTTATGCAAGTCATATTATTCACAGGGAGCTTGCGTAATAGATAACAAAAGCCAGCTTCAAAACGGCTCCGATGGCATCGATTTCAAGGCCGTGTCAGATAAAAAGGAGGCCGACTGATAACGACGGCCATCAGGCTCAGGATCAGAGGCGGCGAAGCCAACTTCATCCGAGAAAAACTGCCATTGCTGTTGATAAAAAGGTGTTTTAGGAGATTCCTTCGAGCGGGCCCAGAGGTAAACAAATGGGAGTGGAGAAAATGTCAAATGCAGCTTGTTTGGAAGAATGTAAACACGAGGCGGAGGGGGATTTTACGTCTGGATCCAGCTGCAAAAGCACAGGTGAGGGCCAGTTCAAGGCCCCAGCACAACGTGCTCGACACCTGTGATGCTGGGAGGATCAATGGGTCTGCTCATCAATCAATTGAGCAGAGGGGGGGGGGGTCCAACACCAAACCAGCAGTGCGGTATCCATCAATCAACCATCTAACAGGGGGGGGGATCAGAGGGGATCATGCTCTCAACACAGCGTGCAAAATTAAATGCCTTTGAGCAAGATAACGCTCTCGACGAAGGCCGGCCCCCCCCCAGCTGACCGTGCACTCTGACCTCAGAAGAGTCGCTGGGGGTGTCAGTGAGGGGGGGGGGTGACCAGGTGTCCCTCAGAGATCAATACAGAAACTGTCAGCTGACGGGGGACACCTAATGAGCATTCTCCAGAGGACGGGAGGTCTGTCCGGGATTGACCACAATAAAAGAGGCTTGTAAAGACACACACACACACACACACACACACACACACACACACACACACACACACGGCTATTTAAGGCAAGTACAGTTGGCAAACTGCGAGCCCCAGAATGTAGGTTAGCAGAGTAATCCTTTAGGCCAGAGAGCAAAGATGTCAGTGGGCTAAAGCAACCTGCTCTCTGTTAAAACACTGAGCCAAGGGAGGGATGTATTTACATGCCTGCAGGAGCATATGTTGCTTTTTTTGTCAAATACACCACAATCAAGAGTTGAACCTATTGTGAAGCTTGTTAAAAAAAAATGAGGAAGCAAAAAAAGAGGAGAAAAGATGATGCAAAACGTTGAAAAAACCTAAACAAAGCAGGTTTTAATGGGGAATTGATGAGTTTTATGCAGGAGCGGAGATGCGTTCAAATACAGTGTCGTTGTGTCCCATCAGGTTTACACTAACAGCAGATCTGCCGGAGCCAGTAAAGCTCAGGCAGATTAGGAAAATGAACAGACTGGCTGCAATCGAAGCGAGCTTATACTTCGGATAGATGGGGCTCAAAAACGCGCTGTTGCTTTAACAAGTGAGGACGTTTCTTCGTCCAAACCGCGGGGCTGCCTTTGGACATCAGGAAGCCTACGTGGACCGTCGCTTCGTAGGAGTGTGATTTCCTTACCCCCCTCTTCCTCCAGGATCCTCAGACCGTCCGTCAGCGGCAGCTCCCGTCCCCGGCGCAGACGCCAAATCCCACGCAGCGCCTCTCTGCTAACCGCGGCTAAGTTCCACGCGCCGGTCCTGCTTGCGTGCGCGCCCGCCCGCCTGCCTGGAGCCGCTCCCCTCTCAGGTAGGACGCGCTGTCTGCGCGGCGGCCATTGGGACAAACGAGGCGAGCCGCGCACGGAGCTTTCCACTGGAACAATGAAGGGCTTCACACACCGCCTCCAGGCGCCGTGCACCCCGGCACCAGTGTCAGGCGGAGAGAAAGTGCCACATCTCTGGTCTGGAGCGCCCTCCTGTGGCCGCTGTGGCTGCTCGACTCAGGTTGAGGAGCTGTGCCACCTCGGAGGAGGAAAGGAGGCAAGAAAGTGTGGGCATCTCAGCAACCGAGCACACACGTGTCAGATACAAAATATAAAAAATAATGAATATCTTTAAGACGACATATTACAAGTCATATCGACCGGAAGAAAAACGTAGCTGGCCCGTACGGGGATCGAACCCGCGACCTTGGCGTTATTAGCACCACGCTCTAACCAACTGAGCTAACCGGCCATGCAACACATGACGAAAAATTTGATTTTTATACATTTAAAGACAGTTGTTGTGCCACTGCTGATCAATACTTATGGACCACCTGTCGGAGTGAATTCGTGGTGGGCTGTAATTAATCATGGGCTGTAACAGGACCCCCAGGCACGGAGATAAATGGATGGAAACATACCTGTCGCAGTTTTTTTCCCCAGGTTTTACTCATCATTCCGTTGGCCTTTGCTGTTTTTGGCATCTTTGCAATACTCGAGCTCCTCAGCATTCGAGATAGTTGCTATATTACAACGTGTAAAACCACCCATAAAGCTTAAAAAGTTCATTTTTATCTAATTTCTTCATAAAATTAACGGGGAATCGGAAGACCTCCGACCGTCCTCGCGCTCACGTTTCCCAAAACGGCCCCGCAAAAGCACCAGCGAAGAAGAAAACACACTCGACGAATCCGAGATTGAAACGTCATTACAATTGGACCTGTGCAATTTGCCCAGTTCAATGTGTGCTAGCTCTCCGTAGCCGCTGCTAATCATCACTTAAATACATTTCATGCAGTCCAGAAACTAAGAGGTAAGTACACAGAATAGAAAATGACATTGTTTTCTCGGTCTTTTACGTGTGTACACAGCTCTGGTCGAGACGACATGCTGTTAGAGCCACAGAGGCTAACAGCTAGCCCTTTAGCTCAGCTCTTAGCCCTGCATTGCCTCTCGACAAATCTAAGGATACG
The DNA here is from genome assembly GCA_032164315.1 of Malacoctenus gilli. Taxonomy (NCBI): domain Eukaryota; kingdom Metazoa; phylum Chordata; class Actinopteri; order Blenniiformes; family Labrisomidae; genus Malacoctenus; species Malacoctenus gilli. The sequence continues at coordinate 14,757 of JASSRZ010007105.1, read as the reverse complement.
AGCTATGGCACCTTGAGGTAAAACTAAGTTTTTATCGAGATTGTTTAAAGCAGAATCACTCGTCTGGCACCTCTGATTAAATGTGTCAAGAACGTCTCGCTGGATCTACGGGAACAGGCAAGGTTTTCTCAAAATAGTCGCTGTGTTCTTGTGAAACGATCCGTGTTTGGCTTCCAGACTCGCAGCATGGCATCTCGAGCAGGTCCGAGGGCTGCAGGCACGGATGGCAGTGACTTCCAGCACCGGGAGCGGGTGGCCTCCCACTACCAGATGAGGTGGGACCAACTTCCTCACGTCTCTGCTCAACTTTATTCGCACATAAGCTCATATGACCCTGATCGCTCGTTTGTTATGGTGACCGCAGTGTGGCCTTGAAATCCGAGATCCGTAAACTCAACGTCGTCCACGTGATCATCTGGGCGCTGATGGTTGCTCAGGTAACGAAAGACCCCCCTTTGTTTACCTGTATACATGCACAGTTTAGCAACAACAGTGATGGCTGTCTATCTCAATGCAGGTGGTCCTGAGCCAGCTGAGCCTGGTGTCCCACAAGGTGGTGGCCTCCCCCTACCAGTGGGAGTACCCCTACCTGCTGAGCATCGCCCCCACCGTCTTCAGCTTCCTGGCGTTGCCGAGAAACAACATCAGCTACCTGGTGATCTCCATGATCAGCGCCGGGCTCTTCTGCGTGGCGCCGCTCATCTACGGCGGGATGGAGATGTTCCCCGTGGCGCAGCAGCTGTACCGCCACGGCAAGGCGTACCGCTTCATCTTCGGCTTCCCCGCCGTGACCGTCATGTACCTGGTGATCGTGATCGCCGTGCAGGTGCACGCCTGGCAGATCTACTACAGCAAGAAGCTGCTGGACCAGTGGTTCACCAGCACGCAGGACAAGAAGAAGAAATAAAGGGCCAACCCGAACTGGTTCCGTTCTGATGGGGAGTTGTTTTACAAATCCAGACCAAGAAACAAAAAGACTTTTGCTGAACTGTATTTTTTTCTATATTTATAAATCGATGTGATTGTTGCAGGAAATGAATCTGTAAAGTTTTGCCTGTCCTGCTTTTTCCATCAATAGTAAAAGAAAAGAAAGAATTTGTTTGTAGCTTGATTCAAAACTAACAGAGGGGTGAAAAAACTGCAGAGTAAATGAACAAAGATCTTTATTATTTGAGTTGAATTAAGTGCTTCTCTAAATACACAAATATTGATTGTAAACAGGTTGGTTTTCCACATAAAATTTCATCTTTCAGACTAATAATTCAGTGTCAATTGCTTTGAACGTTAAGCGGCAAATCAGGTTGAAAGAAACTATATTATGATGCTAAAAACAGAACAGGTTCACCTTTTTTTGGGGGGGGGGGTAGCATTACATGGTAATGAACCAATGGGTGTTTCACTGAAACAACAAGCATCTGCCTTATTTGGGCAAATAAACGGTTAAACTGGACTGTCTGACTGACAGTGTTCTGCACTCAGGTGGTCACACGTTTCCCCTTCAGGCTCTGACGCACCTGCAAACACGAGAAGGTGGGCTTTCTGTTTTTCGTGGCGGCGGGGGGGACTCGAGTCACGATTCGCGCGTCTCACCTTCTCGCCGAGCGGGTTCTCGGGCGCCAGCTGGGCCGGCAACTCGTTCTCGATGTTGCGGGCCGTGGGGTCGGCGCCCCGCCGCATCAGCAGCCTCACGGCGTCCACCTGGGCGCCGTGGCCCTGCAGGGAGCTGGCGATGTGCAGCGCCGTGTTCCCGCTGAACGTCTGAAAAGGCGACGCGGCGGCGCGTTGAGAGCGCGGCTGGGAGGGCGCTTCGTTTGAAGGCGGCGTGGGGGAGGCTTACCTGGGCGTTCACGAGGGCCAGAGCCGACGGCTGGCTGAGGAATATGCTCAGAAGTTCCACATTGGCCTCTTCGGACGCCATGTGGAGGCAAGTCCGCCCACTTTTTAGATCCTGAAACGAAATAAACCCTCAGTTCTGAAAAACGCTGCAGCCGTGACGCCCCCCCCCCCCGCAGTACTCACCCTCGTCCCACAGGAGGCACCCATGAGCAGCAGAGTCCTGATGCAGTCCACGTACGTCTGCCTCCTCCTCCCCAGCTCCATCGACATGTACCGGCACGGGTTCTCCATGCCCCTCGTCTCCTTGACGACGGCGTTGTGGGACAGGACGGCGGTGTGCAGCGGCGTCAGGCCTGCGGTCGGGGAGGAGATGAGTCAGAGTTTCACCTTCGCGGCGTTTTCGCCGGCGAGGACGGGCCTCCGCTTACCGTCGTAGTTAAACACCTCGGTGTCGATGTGGCGTTCGCTTTCGGTCAGGAACTTCCAGATACTCTGTGGAGGGGAAAAACAATGATTGGGTGACGTCAGCAAGGGAGGAGTTCAAACTGAGGTCATCAGATAGTCAAAGGTTCTTCGTTAAAGACAAACCAGCCACAGACTTTGAGTTTCACTCTGACCGATTCTCAGTTACACATTAACGGGTGAAATAAAACCTGTGTGGCTGGCAGACCTGCAGGCTGAGGAGGTGGCCTTTCTCGGCGCACACGTGCAGCGGCGAGCGGCCCCACAGGTCCCGCGTGTCCAGCTGGGCACCGTGGTTCAGGAGGTCGAGTACGATGAGGTGCTGGTCGGTGGCGGCGGCCAGCTGGAGCGCCGTCTGTGGGCGGGGGAGGAAACGAACCGCGGTCAGCGCTGGCTTCAGGGAGAACGCGGGAGGAGGAGCTAAACGCGGCGCACCTGTCCGTTGTGCTCTTTGACGTCCAGGGTGCCGAACTGGGCGACTTTGGAGGCCAGCACGTAGGCCAGAGCGCGTTTGCCCTGCGCCACGGCGATGTGAAGAAACCTGGACGGATGCATCAAAACAAACATGTAAACAAAAGAGTCAAGTACAGCATCTTTGTGGTATATTGAAGTATTCTTGGCGTGCGTACGTGTCGCCGTCCGTGTCCTGCGCGGTCAGCTGCTCCACAGTCAGACGCTGGACTCTTCTCTCCTCCTGCTGGATCTGCCAGTGAAATAAGGTCATCTGGACATCGGAGGGCGAGGCGGCAGCGGAGCGTCCCAGCATTGCGTGCGGGGCCGGCGGAGCGGCGGGGAGCCAGGCGGCGCCGTCCGAGGGGCCGGCGTCGTCGAACGAGGGCCACTTGAATACCCCCCGGGACGCTTCGTCCACGCTGTCGTCAACGTCCAGCGAGCGCGCCCGCTTCTGGAAGAGAATTGAGTTCAGGATGCAAAAATCAAAGGGTGGGGGTTCTGTCCTGAACGGACGTGGGCGATGCCAGTTGGCCAGGCCCCACCTGGCGCTTCAGCATCAGCAGGTCCCTCACGGTGCTCCTGGACGTCCCAGGTGTGTATCCTGCATCTAGAGAGGAGCAGAAAACACAGATCCTCAAACTCATAGATCACCATGATGCAACAGCGGCGGCCGATTGCATAAACACTCTGCTGCAAGACAGGACTGAACATTAAGCGATGCGTCATCAGATAAATATGAGTTTAATTAGGAGGCATTAATGAAAAAAATGCACCTCGCCCACATGAAACAAATGGACCAAACCCAAGACAATGATCCCTTCAGTCCCTAAATGACTGTTTGTGCTTGTGCCTTTAGAATAGAGACCTTTTTCCTGTCACTGAACGTCAAAGCAATCGAGGTGAAAACATGCAGCCCCTCCGGTACCTGCTGCCCTCTAGCGGACAAATCCAAAAATGCAGGGCCTCCCTGTGATTGTGAAACACCTGCCGACTGTTTTCTTCCCTTTTAAACTGGGAGTTTCAACTAAAATAAAGTAGTTTTGATTGAACCTATGGATTATTTAAAGTAATACAAAGGATCAGCTGAAATATTGTGGCTTTAATACCTCTTTTAAGACAGTAATTAACAGAGAATAGCTCCATTCTGACAGTGATTTATGGCTTGATCGTGTTGTGGACTTCAGACGTGGCCTTCGCATAGCAACAGTATCAGCGTGCAAAGAGTCGGACTTCCTCATTCCCACTGGGAACGGCAGCACTGGTTCGGTAAAAGACGGCGGACAGGCGGGTGAGAGCGTGACCAGAGGGGCTGAAATGAGGAGAGAGAGAGCGAATAAAGATAAGGACTCACCTCTGTGGCTGCAGCTGGCGATCATCTGGCCGCCGTCGAGCTCTCCGGGATCCAACATGACAAAAGCGTCATCGACTGACGGAAATCCCCCCTCCAACTGAAGCGAGGCTGCTCCCACTCTCTCTCTCTCTCTCCCCCACACACACCCTCTCACACTCTCTCTCTCTCACACACACACACCTGGCTGTCCGCGTCAGGCGAAGCTCGCCTTTGCGTGTCAACTCACGCAGCAGATTAACGAACCGCCTGAGTGCGTCTCACACCTGCATGCACAGTTTCCTGGTAGACAGGTGGGACTAGGTGCGCATTTCAAAATAAGAGCTCGGAAAAGGGGCCGGCTTCCTGACACAAACACAGCCATTTTAACACATAATTCAGGATTTAATTTTAAAAAAGAAACTACCTGCGTAGTTTCAGGGCCAAAATATGTGTAGGTAATTAAACAAAGGGTCTAGATGGTGAAGAGAGCGCAGGAACTGGACCGCTCCCTTCCTGCCAGCTGGGATTTCCCCCTGGTTCTTGGCCGCGTTCCAGTGAAGGGTTTAAGATGTGACAATGACAAACTTTTTTTTTTCCAGTTCTAAATAACATTTCACCTTTTTAAACAGCTTTCCTCTTGAGATTTCAATGTTTAATATTCACTTTAAGCAAAATGTGGAAGGAAGATGGATTATTGTCACACGAAACAAAATAAAAGCGGTCAGGAAAAGTTTTGAAGTCAGAACAATGAGAACGTCTGATCTTTTCTCCCTCACTTTTCTGTGTGGAACACTTCTTCCTGCTTTTCCCTCTGCACGCACAAACTTCCCACTGAGACGGGGTGCACCTGAACGCAGCACGGTGGGCTTCTTTAATGGGATGAGAAAAACACACAAACACAGAACAGGAAATGACATGCAAAGCACCCGAAAATGATGGGAACCGTCTCAGTTTCACAGTTGACCATTGCGACACGTTCTCCGGTCCCCACTGAGCCCAGAAGTTGCTTCACAACAAAACACACTTTGTTAAAAATGAACCCGCAAACCTTCAACGCAGCAGAGAACCTGCAATACAAAACTCGTGCCTCACAAAGGACTCCTTTTTAAATTAAATAACCAAAGAACAATAAAACCATTCCCACTCCTGAGTGCAATTCGAGTGTTTGGTATTTACTGCACAATTTAATGCGACACCGCCCAAAACATCTGGAATAAATATTAAAAAAAACGAAGCCTCGTTGACCCCGTTTGCTTTCCTTTACACGTTTGTCACTCTGAGTCTTCATTTTCCCTTTAAAAACAACAACAAAAAACGTCCTTGGCAGTTCATTAAATCCCTCCCAGTGGTTCCAACCATGTACACCCAGTGTGGGAGTTAGTACCGACGAGACAGAACCAAAGATATAAAGTGCTCTAAAAGAAGTTCCTGTAGCTCATGACAGAAGGAAGGGGGGGGGGGGTTAAAAAACAACGCCTCGCGCGGTGACGACCGGTCAGAGGGGCTTCAACGCTGACGACAGTCACGACGGTGGATAAATACTAAAAACAAAGAGAAAGAAATACTGCATGCAGGCTGCTAAAAGTCCACCGAGGGACAAACCGGGAACTGAAACACAAACAAACACGGAGAAGTCTCGTTAGTCAGTTTTGGCGGCGCCCGTCCGGCTGCAAAGTTCGACGGGAGCTTCTCGTCTTCCTTCTGGAATGGTCCTTGAGAGAGAGAGGAGGAGGAGGAGGAGGGGGGGGTGACAGAGTGGTAGGTCCAGCGTGAGGCGGCGCGTCCGCTGTCCTCTCGGCATGGGGGTCCGTGGCAGCCTACAGAGGGCCTGACGCCAAAAAAAGGAAACGGCGGCGTTTTATTCGTCCGCGGGGGGTTTCGGAGGCCTGAGGTGCGGATGCTGCGCGGCCGGAGACTGACCTGAAATGTACTTGGCGCCGATCAGCATCAGCATGCTGCCCATGATGTAGAAGCCCAGCGGGACGCTGCTGAAGATGCTCGGCTCTCCTTTTGGGGGCGGGGCCAACACAAACACGGGTTCACCTCTGGGAAAGTGGGATTCGAACGTGTAAAAACGGAGGGACGCGCCGCACTTTGCGCCCTACCGTTTCCGTTGCCGACCGGCTCCGTCGTCTCCCAGTTCATGGACCTCTGGACCGCCTTCTTCCAGCGCGCGTACCGCAGCTCGCTCTCTGTTGGCCACGACAAACACGGTCAGACCTTGCCCCCCCCGGGGCGGCGCTCGGCTGACCTCGGCGCCCGGCTCGCCGCACCTTCGGGGTTGATCTGCGGCTCGAACTTCTCCGACGTGACCTCGCTCAGGTCCTCCGGGCTCAGGCTCCACACGCTCACGCCCTCGGCGGCGCCGGCCGCCATGGCCGCGCCGAGGGCCGTCGTCTCAGGCATGGACGGCTTCACTGTAGAATCGGAACGTGCGCTTTTAATCGGCGAGGTGTCTAAGTTCAACTTGCTGAAGGAGAACAGGAGATCAGATCTGGGCGCGCTTTGTTTGCCGGTGGCGTCAATGTGGCCGAACCGGTTCTGGAGTTTGTTTAATGTGTAACGACGTGGCTGCAAGCGAAACGTCTCCTGGCGAGGTGGGTGAAGACAGAGAGACAGACAGGTGGGGACACTCACCCACGGGGATGCACAGGATGTCGGCCTGCAGCTGCATCAGCAGCCGGTTGGACGTCATGCCCCCGTCCACCTGCAGCTGGGTCAGCGGGATGCCGCTGTCCTGGTTCATGGCGTCCAGGATCTGCCGGGACGAGAGAGGCCGGCGTCACCCGGGCGACCGCGAGACAAAGAAAAAAGAAAAAAAAAGCGCTCCTCACCTCTCGTGTCTGGAAACAGACGGCCTCCAGAGCGGCGAACGCCAGGTGGTGCTTGTTGGTGAACTGCGTCAGCCCGCAGATGATGCTGGGGAAATAGAGTTCGGACAGTGAGACGAAGGTTACCGGTCTCTGCAGGTGGTCTGAGGGAGAAAAAGGGAGGGGGAGGGGGGCGTACCCTCTGGCGCTGGGCTCCCAGTAAGGCGCGTAAAGCCCCGAGAACGCGGGGACGAAGTAGCAGCCGTAGGAGGTTCCGACCGACGCCGCGAACTTCTCTGAGTCAGGACGAAAAACAGAAGGAATCACAAATGCTGAGCAGTAAAGGGACACTGAGCCTCTTGGAGGACGTTATCGGGACACACCGAGCTCTTCAGATGACCCGATGATGCCCAGGTTGTCCTGCAGCCAGCGGACCACGGCTCCCGCGATGGCCACCGAGCCCTGAGGAGAGCAGAATGACTCAAAACCTTCCGCAAATTACGTGCGAAAGCGTCTCATTTGTAGAGTTTTACCTCTAGCGCGTAACAGGCAGGCTTGTCCCGGCCCAGCTTGTACGCGACCGTGGTCAGGAGGCCGTGATCTGACATCACAGGCTGCGGAAGAGGAAGGAGACAGCGGCGGTTAACGCGGCGCGGGACGTAACGGACGGAAACTGGGTCGAGACGGCCGGGCGCGCACCTTGGCGCCGGTGTTTCGCAGGAGAAAGCAGCCGGTCCCGTACCTGGAACGCAAACGAGACTTTTAGAAAAAAGAACGAGGAGAGTCGCAGAGCAGAAAGGGGGGGGGGGAGTGCGGCCACGCACGTGTTTTTGGCTTGTCCGTCCTGGAAGCACATCTGTCCCACGAGCGCCGCCGACTGGTCCCCGAGACACTGTAGACGCAGAGAGCGACTGAGAAAACATAGAGAAGTCCACACAGCTTCCATCACACTGTATGGGGGGGGGGGGGGGGAGTGGCTAAATTATAGATGAACTCACCCCTGAAATGGGAATACCTGTGAGAGCCCCCGATTTCTGCCACGAAGAAGAAAAAAACACAGTTAAGGAATGAATTCTGTTGATATTTGTGCATCTCTTCTTCTCTGGTCTCGCACGTGAACTCATTTGCTCTATATTGACATTTCAAGGTCTGATGGTTCAAACGCTTGAAACGGTCGCGCTAAAGACAACATAAACAATGGCACCGTGTCCGAATTCACCCCGAGTGTAACCTGAGCCCGCCCCCACCAGTGAAAAGCAGGCCGGGTTCTCATTATTTGACTGCGTGAAGCCAAATAACAGGAACGAAGTGGAGGAATTTATTCTACACATCAAGACAGAACGTAATAGAAACACTCAGGAGAGGGGGGGGGGGCAACGTGAGCCCGCAGATATTCAAACGTCTTCACTCCCCCATAGGGGTCGATACTCCGATTCCACGTTTGTCACAGAGGAGTGTGCGCCAAAGAGTGAAGAGATTTAAGAGACGTGATGAGGAGGAGAAGCTGGGAGGAGGGGGGGGGGGCACCGGCTGGGGGGGAGCATGCCACCACAGAAGCAATGAGGGGGCGGGGACCATCCAGTACATTTCCAAAGCAGCGCGCTCGCCGGCTGCTGGAGTCTGTTCGCCGAGCAGCAGCCTGTCAGAATCTCCTTTGAGCGGCGCTTCTGCTCGTGGCCACAAGAGGGCAGCACCATAACCAGAGAGACGAGGAAAAACAGCCAGAAGCGGGTTAAAAACGAAGAATTTACTCCACTTTACGAACTGCTTTTCTACACCCACGCCTCACCAGCTCAGCTCGGTGTTTTTACGTTGGAAATGCACTGAGTGATGGACTCGCTGGGGGTCAGTTGGAGCGGTGAGGAAAGAAGTGATGGCGAGAGTTCACTTACCCGGCTAGAACATATTTTCTACCAGTGAGAGAAGAGACAGTGGCACACAAAGAAAGGCCTATAACAACTGGAGGGTCACCTTCATGCATGCTGACAGTCTAAGATAACAACAGCAGCCACACTGACAGGAAGAAAAAACCAAAAGGAAACCAAAAACAAACAAACCTCTGTTATCTTATTAGAGGCCTGCTGCATGAGACTCCCCGTCGGAGTGTGACAGTAGAGTCTCAACAGACACAGCAGCGAAATTATTGGGTTAAAAAGCTCCAATCAAACACTTGGAATGGACAGTTTGGGGGGGGGGGCTTACCATGAGGCCATAGATCTCTGACGAGCTCCTCACTCTGGGTAAGATCTCCATGGGGATCCCGAAATAGCTGAAGGGGGAACGACATCTCTTTAGTGCAACATCTGCTTCCCTGAGGGTGATTGGCTGATGCGACAGAAAGGGGCGGGGCATACAGGCAGAGGTCGGGGTCCCAGTCCATGGTGTGGATGTTGAACAGCATGGTCCGGCTGGCGTTGGTCACGTCTGTGCAGTGCACGCCGCCGGATTTGCCGCCCGTCAAGCACTGTCGGAGCGAGCAGAAGAGGTCCGGTTAAGAAGACACAGGGTGGGGGGGGGGGGCAGGGGGGAGGTGAGGGATTACCCAAATGAGCCAGGAGTCCACGGTGCCGAACATGGCGCGACGGGACTCGATGGCCTCGCGGACCTCCTTCACGTTGTCCATGAGCCAGCGGAGTTTGACGGCGCTGAAGTAGGTGCTGATGGGGAGGCCTGTTTTATGCTGCGGGGGAGACAACGCCATCAAAAAAACCCCACAAGGGTAGCAAAGCTGGTGTCAAATTACGAGCGCCCGACTCACCTTCAGATGATTCTTGTTCCTGCCTGGAGTTTTGTTGATGAGCCGCTCGACCGTGGACTGAGTCCTCAGGTCCAGCCACACTGAGGACACACAGGGACAGAGTGAGTGAAGAGTGTCCAAGACTCAGAACACTTCAGAGAGATCGTGGCACAACGTGATACCGATCGCGTTGTAGAGCGGCTCCCCGGTCTCCTTGTCCCAAACGAGCGTCGTCTCTCTTTGGTTGGTCACTCCGATCGCTGGAAGGAACAATCAAGCGGAAGAGAGTCATCACGAATAAGAAATCCAGGAAGTGGGAGCAGCAGAGGTCGTCCATGTGCGCGCGCAAACCTTTGATGTTGGAGATGTCGACGTTGAGCTGCGTCAGCTTCTCGCACGTGCGCTCCATGCACTCGTACACCGACTGCAGGATCTCTTTGGGATCCTCCTCCACCCATCTGGCGCGATGGAAACAAGAGCTCAAAGAACGCCACAGAACCTTTGAAAAAAGTCCTCTGCTTTCGGGCCGTCCCGAGGTCAGAGTACAGGTGCGAGCGAAAGACTTACCCTTCTTTAGGGAAGCTCTGTTTGATCTCCACCTGGTGATGGCTGAGGAGCTCGGCTGTTTTAGAGTTAAACACCTGCAGGGAGACAAAATA
>JASSRZ010006987.1:0-31610 GCA_032164315.1 Malacoctenus gilli | reverse complement strand
ACTTGAACATCAGCCTCAATCTCGTTTGTGTCTCGCCTAAAAACCTGCATCAGGACCTGACAGTAATAAAAGAACCGTTGGGACACGGCGGCCCGAAAGGGTGCCACCCACTCTCAGAAAACTCCAACACGTCCCAGGAGCAGGAGGTTGCCATCCCGTCCGTTCAGGTGTTTATGAGGAAGTGCCAGAGGACATGGAAGCGGGCCCGGGTGGCATTCCTTAAGGCGGGACAGAATATGGAGAGGCAGGCGAATCGTTGTCGCTCTCCAGCCCCACCCTACAGCCCTGGTCAACATGTTTGGTTGAGGGCCAAGGACCTCCCACTAAGGGTGGAGTCCAGGAAGTTGGCGCCATGGTTTGTTGGGCCCTTCCCCATTGAGTGCGTCCTGAGTCCCACGGCAGTACGGCTGAGGCTCCCGTCCTCCATGAGGATCCACCCCGCCTTCCACATCTCGCAGATACAACCAGTCACAGAGAGTCCACTGAGAATCCCTTGTCTGTCCCCCTCCACCTCCCAGGATGGTGGACGATGCGCCCGCATAAACGGTGCGGAGACTGTCAGTCAGTCCGTGTCTAGCCCGTTAGTAAGTTCAGTATAATTTGCATTTGCTTGCGTAGCCAGTAGTTGTTACACCCTCTCAGTCCAGTACGGTATTACTCCTGCTCATCCTGTTCCTGTTTTTCACTTTCACATTTTGCCTTTTTGTTCTCTCATTATCGCGTTGTGTTTTCACTGGCAGTCATTAGTCCCTGTCTCAGTTTTACCAAATGCGTTTTCAGTTTTCTGTCCGGTGTGCTCTCCGTTTGTTCCTCTAGTGGGCGTAGTTTGCCCGTTTTGTTTCTCAATTTGTTTATCAGTGTGCACAATAAAGTCGCTCTGTATTATACTTCTGTTTGCTGTGTCTTGTTGTCCTGTGCTTGAGTCCGACACCACTCCGTAACACCAGCAGGGTTGCCCTTTGTCACTGGTCCTGTTCTGCACTTTTTTGGACAGGATTCCTCAGTGCAGCCAGGGGCCGGAGGGAGTCCGGTTTGGGGGGGGGGGGCGTCACAAGATATTATCTCTGCTCTTTGCGGATGATGATGCTCTACTCAGATCGGGACCATCAGTGTATGCTGGAGCAGTTTGCAGCTGAGTGTGAGGCAGCTGAGATGATAATCATCACCTCCAAATCTGAGACCATGGCTCTCTACTGGAAAAAGGTGGTTTGCTCTCTCCAGGTTGGGGATAAGTTCCTGCCTCAGGTGGAGGACTTCATGTATCCCAGGGTCCTGTTCACACGTGGGGGTGAAATGGAGCGGGAGGTCGACACGCGGTTGGTACAGCGGCCACAGTAATGCTGTCAATGTATTGTTCTGTTGTGGTTTAGAAGGAGCTGAGCCAAAAAGCGAAGCTCTCAATTAACTGGTCGACCTATGTTCCAACCCTCACCTATGGTCATGAACTCGGGGTTGTGACCGCAAGAACCCGATCTTGGATACAAGCGGCTGAAATTAGCTTTCTTCACAGGGTGGTGGGATGCACTCTTCGAGATCGGGTGAGGAGTTCTGGCACCTGGGAGGGTGAACCGCTGCTCCTCCACATAGAGAGGAGTCAGCTCGGGCATCTGTCTGGCTCCTGGTCGCCTCTTTCAGGAGGTGTTCCAGGTAAGCCACACTGGGCGGAGGCTCCAGGGAAGACCCAGGACACGCAGGTGGGATTACATCACCCAGCAGGCATGGAAATGTCTTGGGCTCCCCCCAGAGGAGCTGGGGGTGGTGGCGGGGAGACTCTGTAAATCTCTGGTGAGACTTCTGCCCCTAGGACTGGTGCTGAACAAGTGGTAGATGATGGATGGATAGATGCATGGCACATACTGTTGTTTTGGCCAATTTTCAAGTATTTTTGTAGTCTTAAAAATGACTTCTGTTGAAGCCATACACTGCCATGTCGTGAAGCTACATTTACACACAAAGTCTGTAATTCTAGCATTTTCACCTGGCAATATTATACCAAACATGAGTCTTTTAGCCTGGCGTTCGATGAGAAGTTGACTGTTAGAGGATGCAGACCTACAGCCAGTGGATTATATAGAATTGGAAACATTTGGAGAACGGGTCCTTGCTGTTCTCACTGGGTTCCTTTTTTTTAAAAAAAAACAAACAAACAAACCCCAGTACTTGTGCAGTTTGCATGAACGTTTCATTGTGCGGCCATGCTGTGTCCATCTCTGATTTTAGCATATTTGATTGTGAACAGGCGCCCTCACTCGTCCTTAAAGGAACATGCAGCAACAGAGACAATACCCTTTTGTAAAAGCCGCTTCGCAACGGATTCACTCTCTCTGTCCAGAACTTCAGCTTCAGGGTCCAGCTGAATCAGCCCCGTGGACAGCAGGACGGTGGTTGGCGCCCCAACACACAGACAACCCGTCAGTTGGAATATTTTCAGTCAGGCATCCTCAGACAGCTCCGGGCTGCACAGCAGCTAGGGCCTTTGGGTCCTTCCGTCCGTGCGCAGCTGCCCGCCTCACATCCAGTATCCAACAGAAAAACACTATCTCATTTATTATATCTACTGCATCTCCACCGAAAGAAGACAAAACGGCGGCTTCTGGAGTCATGATGGGCAGTAAGACGAGCGCCATTGCAGCGGGGGTGTGCGGGGCTCTCTTCGTCGGCTACTGCATTTATTTTGACAGAAAACGACGGAGCGACCCCAACTTCAAGAACAGGCTGCGAGAACGTGAGTGTGGTTGTCCTCTTCGTCACCTTCATCCTGCTTCGGAGCTCGGCTCCAGACCGCTGTGTTTGGCCGAAAGATCTCGCTAGGGTTAGCGTCAGTCTGTGGATTCAAAGGCCTTTTGCAGCTCCGTGGGAGCTGAATAAGCTTGGTCTGACGGGGCTCTGATATTTAACGCTGCCTGTCAAACGATCCGTAAAACTGATTAACGAGCAGAGGAAGCGGCTTGATCTGTTCATGACCATGGCGTAAATCCCACTCCTCAACTCATCTCCGTGTTTGATGGTGTAGCTTTCAGATGTGAGTCCTGGTTTTGGTCCTGAGGCAGCAGTGTCTAGCCAGACAGTGCAGTTTCAGGGGCTGATGGCTGATGCAGTGGTCCTGATCCATCCAGCAGCTCTTTTTTTTTTATAACTGAAGAAGGGTCACGTGTCAAGAACAGCGCGTGAAGCATGGTGACTCAGTGAATGAACAGGGACTGGTCTTACACTTTGACCCAAACTTTGTCTCCAAAATCAGAAGACGTTCTAAGGTGCTGCAGCATTAATATTGTCCCAAACAGGGCCGGTGTTCCTCTACTCCCCTGCGGCTTACAATACCCGCTGGCAAAATATTCTGGACTTGGAGTCGTTGATTTCTCCAAAATATGAAAAGCTTGCCTGTTTTCTTCAGCCACATTTAGGACCCCACATCCCATGACCATCACACTAGCCCTAATGGTGGTCCCATGACCACTCTGAGCTGAGGAGGAAAACAATTTTGAAGCGCTCCCTCCAGCTGCACTGTGCAGATAGGCTGTTTTGCATTCAGCCTGTGTTGGCGGCATACTCTGCTCTTCATCTTAGTTCCAGTACATCTCATTGCATCTATTCTCTGCTGGCCACGAGGACCTTCCAAACCGCGCCGTTTGGTGCTGAGATTCCGGCTGTTTACTCATCTGTGTGTGTGGTACATCTAATGCATGTTGTTTAGGGGTATCTGAAAAAAAAACGCTTCACGTCCGAATCATGATTCTTCTTTATCAAAATTGTGAATCGATCCAAACTGACCAAGTACCATTATTTTAAATTACGTTTTTCCAAACATCCGAACTTACTCAAGCCACGTACTGTTTGTTGTGCCACGGCCTCCGCATCATTTCAGCAACGGGTGAGTCCATGAAAAGGCCAAAACTTCAGTGTAGGTTCATAGATGAATTGCAGAAAAGATATCCTATATTCAGTTAAGGTCATGATAAATGGGAAGCATTGTGCACCATCTGCATTATAATATAATATAATATAATATAATATAATATAATATAATATAATATAATATAATATAATACGGTTTCACCCTGCTTCCAAGAAGGCACAAGCACAAGAATGGACAGCCCGTTTTCTTTTATGAGCCCAAAGTTTGAAGTGATTAAGTTATTAAGTTTCTGAGATATTGTATTTTTGCACCAGAGGAATTTAAGAGAGGGCTATCTGTTTCTCTTTATTTAGGTATATCATGTATTTTTCATGTTTTCATTCAGCCTCTACAAAGAAAATGTGAAATGCAAAAGTAGTTTGATATAAGATTCAGTTCAAACAAAAAGGGTGTTTAAATAAATGTGGGATTCCTAAAAGCACTTTGTCATTTTTGAGCATTTGGATTTTTTGGCACCTTTTTTTAAAGTTTAAAATAATGAATCAATTAAGAATCGATTGTGAATTGAATCGTCCCCCAAAAATCAGAATCGAACCGAATCGTATCGTGAGTTTTTGGATTCACATCCCTCATGTTGTATGGATCTTGAAGTTTAAAACTTAATCTTCAGTTGGTTTCCTTGTTATTTCATTGATCATGATTTATTCACTGAACCTGTTCCAAAAAATGACTGTAAAATGAGGTGCACTCTCAATGAGAGGCTGGAGAACTCAAACACACTGGCAGGAATCAATCCTTGAAGAAGTGTGCAACCCTCTGTAAAAAAACGACAAGGCAACTGGACAACTTATCAGTTCAAGGCCATGTGGTCTGTTTGATTGCAGGGAGAAGAAAGCAGAAAGCAGCCAAGGAGAGAGCCGGCCTGACCAAGGTGAGTCTGCCTGGAGATCCTTTCCCACGAGTTCCTACTGGGATCCACCTACTTTCATGGTGCTTCCATCTGTCAGCAGACACTTTTTGAGACTTGGGTCCAAGAGAGCCGAGTTGGAATGAAAACGTGATGTTGACGGAATGCGCCAATCTGCAGTGATTGATTTCTTTATAGCAGCAGTGGTAGCACACACTTTTTTAAATATATGTTCAGGAGGTAAAACAATATTAACAGCTTCACCCACACCTCAGCAGATGAGCATCAAATATACTGCAGTGTTGGTTTATGTGCTGCCAATCAGCAGTAGATGGAGGAGCAAGTTGAAGATCACTGTGGTGTCCTCTACTGATGCACTGTGTCTGTTTGGGTGTGTTTTGTACAACGGACAGCTCTTTCGGAAATTCAGTTGTTTTGCAAAAAATCTTATGACCAGCAAGCAGAAAAGAGACATTAGCTACAGCTGAGACTTCGGAATTTGCTGGAGTGAAATCTCGATGTTGTGTTTATCACTGTCAGAACAACACTCGACCAGTTCCTGATTTCAGTTGGGCAGTTGCATGCGCTGCACTGTCCACCCTGAGCGTGGGTCCAACTCCACGTGGGCTGCAGCGATTACTTTTGAGCTCTTCAAATCATTTCGAACCAATGGAAGATCTAGCTTTGTACAGTGACCTGTGTTTATCTCAGCACCACCTGCTGCTTCTTTTAGCATGACTGTATCATGCTGGCTAAAGCTGACTCATGCAGCTCTTCTAAAAATATTAAGATTAAAGTAGTCAGGTGGAATCAAACAGAACAGTAGCTACTTGATAAATCTCAAATAAATGAACATTTGAATGCTGAGACAATTTATGTTTGCATCCTTGTTGTGTCCAAAACTATTTCCTGTGTCTCAGTGCTTTTTCTCCTTCAGCTTCCAGACCTGAAGGATGCTGAAGCTGTGCAGAAGTTTTTCCTGGAGGAGATTCAGCTGGGCGAGGAGCTGCTGGCTCAGGGTAACATTTTATTTTCACTCTCTGACACCGACCTGATAATCCAGCAGTTGTTGGCAACCTGCAGTATGACAAACTCATCAAACTCAACAGGTGAAGTTACTATGTTTGAGGAATAAGAACATATTAAGCGCACTCAACTTGATAAACCTGGAAGCTTTGTGTTTGTGCTTCCTCTGTTAGGCGACTATGAGAAGGGGGTGGACCACCTCACCAACGCCATAGCTGTGTGTGGGCAGCCTCAGCAGCTTCTGCAGGTGCTTCAGCAGACTCTTCCCCCGCCCGTCTTCCAGATGCTGCTCACTAAACTGCCCAGCATTAGCCAGGTAAGGCACGTCCACATGTGTCCTGCAGGTAATCCCCCCTCAGAGGACTGGCTAGTCTCACTTAGACAATACCAACCCCAACTTTCAGGCCTGGTCCTGCCTTCAGTGTAAATTTTAGCATGTAGCATCCTCACTCACTGGTTGCTCTGCCAGAGTCAATGCATCTGTCACATCCTGTTATTCATTTACAACTTCTAGAACCCCCCCCCCCCCAGGAATTCCAACTGATTTTTTGGTTTTGTTTCTTTCTCTTTCCTCTAGCGCATTGTGAATGCACAGAGTCTCAGTGAGGATGATATTGAATGAGAGAACCAACAATGGACCCCTACCCAATCAGGACCTGCTAGCACATGCCGATCATCACTCCCCACCAAGGCGGTCTCAAAGGGTTTAGGTTGTCAGTTTTGATTTTTTTTTTTTCAAGTTCCAACCTAGTTTATTAGGGAGATTTGTTTCACTTTAAGTACCTGTTCTGGGGTACTGAAAGACTTCTGTCATTAAGAGAACAAAGAATGAGGATAGTTTTCTCCAATTTTACTGTTGTAGTTCTTGCTGGATGTGAGGGCCAGCTTGTGTTGAACCACAGTTCCACATGGTGGTTATTGTTCTATTATCAGACTGTGGTTTTGGCTTAAACTTATTATTCATATGGGGAAAAATTGTAAGTGAAAATAAAATCAGTGTACTCCAACCATAATGTTGTTCTCATGTTTGTATTGCAGTGGTTTTGTTGACGTTTATAAATTGAAAGGTGCAGAATTGTTGATGCTGTAGTCATCATGCAGAGCCGGGATGTCGGCAGTGAGAGCTTTTTTCTGTGCACACGCTTCACTCAAGGTGACCCACTCAGACTTTAGAGAACAAAACTCCAACAGCTATTCAGGAAATGAAAAATCAGTTCTACCTCTTAGGGAAAGTCAGTGACTCAGTGCAGGATTCGACTCTGTTGGTTGAACAGTGTTGAAGGAGCAGGAACAGGTTGAAGCAGTACACAGAAACCCTAATCTTTAATGAACTTGTTTATTCCTAACAGGTGTTAATTAGTGGTCTGGTCTGAGTTATCATGGGAAGAAATGTGCTGAACAAAGAGCCAGTGGTGTTGAGTGGTTAATAACAGGATCTGGTTTGTTTATTCAGTCAAAGGTCACTCTGACTCTCAGGTTCCATGTGATGACTGACAAAGTATGCACCAAAAAGGACACTAGAATTAGTACAACTGAATGCTTATTTCACAGCCACTGGAACACAGAATGAGAGCCCCCAGTGTACCACAGTTCACTCAGTGGTCATGGTGGGCTGTGCGATGTGTGCTTCGTCACCATGTTTGCCATTGGACAACAGTTCACTTGTAACCTGTTGACATCCATCCTCCACGTATTGAGCTGCGTTTTACCTATTAAAAGGAGTCTATGCAGAGGTCAGTTGTGACCAGACTTTTTTGTACGGACTTTTTTCAGTTCTTTCTTTTTAGTCTTCTTTTTGGGATCCGCCATCTCTCCTTTAAAGGAGCCAGTGCCTTCAGGGGACTTCTTGAAGGACTTGAAACCTCTCGAACCAGCCCCCACCTTCTGAGCCGAGCCTCCCTTTACAGGAGCCTGGCCCTTACTGCCTGCATTTCTCTTGTGCTCCGTGGTCTTCTTTTCTTTCTTCACTGACCTTTTCACTCGGATGGACCTGCCTTCCAGTTTCGAGCCATCCAGCTTTAACGCCAGCTGCACAGAATCGACGCTCTGCAACAGAGAGATGCACACATGCGGTTATGGTTGTTTCTATTGTCAAATGATCTAAGGTCATCCTTGGGAATAGTACCATCATCTTTAGTCCAGCTGTGTAGAACACCCACTGTACACATACTCATCAGGAGGACACACTACTGGCTGTGTAAAGTCCAAGGCTGATGTGTTCCCTACCTGAAACAGCACATAGCCAAATCCTTTGCCCATTCCGGAGTTCTTGTCTCTCACCACCCTCACTGCCTCCACTGCTCCGCATTCCTCAAAGTGCCTTCGAAAAGGAGCCTCTGTAATTTCTGCAGAAAGCCGAGAAGTCTCATCGAGAGCACAAAGCTGTATATTTCACAGCCTGTCGGAGCAGCTTTTCTTTTGCAGTGACTCACCAAAAGACAAGTTCCCCACGAATACAGAGCGCCGGTGATCGTGCTGAGTGGCAGAAAAAGCAGTTTGTTAGCGACAACTGAAAACACATTATGAGATGGGCTAACTGTGACGGGTGAGGACTCACTGTTGAAAGGTCCGTCACTTTGTCCACCCGTATGTGAAAGTCACGCTCCACCTCCATGCCGTTCCTACAAGACAGCCAGAAGGAAACGGGTCGAGGTGGTCGTCACTGTCGAGTCTGGCACACTGCAGCAGCATCTTACCTCTCCAGAGCTTTGGCAGCACCGTCTTCGTCCTTAAACACCACATACGCATTTAGGTTTTGCTTCTTAGGATGCAGCTTACGTCTGAAGAGAAACGAAGGGAGTTCATCAGGGTTCAGGAGCTTCTAACTGCATCAGCAATGGGATTACTCATAAACACAAGATACTTTCAAAAATCCAGTTCTGTTGGATCAAATGCAATCAAGACAGTCACAGAGCACCAGTAACAGTCACAATCTATCATGATTATTCATATCATTATTTGTAGACAAAGCCAGGTCCTTCAGCAGGCTGTTCATTGTTTGTTGTAGACCAAATAGAATCTCCTACATAATGAATATAGACTCTGTTGGACGTAAACTCACCTAATGGTTGCAAGCTTGCGAGTCATGGAGGGATCTTCTCGAACCTGTTTAACGCAATAAAAAATGGGAGCAGGGTAAGAAAGGAAGAGGAGTTCTTTTGTTTCCTGGAAAACTATGTTTGTCGTACCACGGAGCGAAATCGAATGGACTCAATCAGTCCTTTTTCCCTGAAGATGCTCCGCAGGCTCTGTGAGGGACAGGAAAAGTCACAGATCAGTTCCACTTGATCTCTGTAAAAAACAAAAAAACAAACAACCCCCCCCCCCCCAAAAAAACCCGCAACTTTCACACCAACACCAGGAAACAATGAAAGTGTTTGTCTTCAATAAAGGCTGAAAACAATTACAGCGACACTGATGACTGACTGGATGTTGTGTGAAACCACAATGTAAGATGAATGCGTTTGGTTTCAGTGGACCAGAAAGCACCAATCAACAGCTCTGGACAGACAGACTTCAGGCGCTGTATGAATCCACTCTGAGACAGGGAAGCTGGATTCACATCCGTCTTTGATGGGCTGACTTCGAGTGCCCCCCCATGTCAGAATGGTCAGACCATTGTTTTCATCAAGGCAACCTTGTTGAACCGAATAATTCAATGTTTCTATGACAACATGAGCCGTTCTGGCCAGAGCAATTACAGCACCCAAAACTAATGATCATTCTGATTCTGAGTCATATCCCTGTATTAGTGTGTGATACCATTTCAAAATCTGTTATTCAAATGAGTTGTTGCCAAGTCACCAAATCCACCAGTCAAACAAAGTCTCAGTTCACGCTCATAGTCGGGTTCTGGCTGTGTGGCTGTCTCAAGCAGACCTCCATCAGACAAAGCTTCTCCTTTCATTGAGGCTTCCACAGCACACTTGCCTTCTTGGTGCAGCTGATAGGCAGGTTGCCTACAAACACGGTCCTCTTTCTTTTCTGTTGCTCTTCTTCTTTGCTGGCCTTCAGCCTCTGTCTCTTCAGCACCCAGTGCTCTGCATCTTTTTCCCTGTGTGACTCCGACATCTTCCTCACAGCTGATGGCCCTTGCTCGTCTTCATCAGCATCCTGCAAGCTGCTCTCTCTGAGGCAAACAGACAAACCCATATGACCAAGAACAGCCGGACGACTGAAGGTGCATGCCGCAGCGATGTTTGGAAGAAATGCAATGATGTTGAAGAGAAGACAGAAGCACTACAAATGTGAAAGTCTAAATGCTCACCTGGTTTCCAGTTTCTGTTCGGCAGTCGGTCTCTGTTTAGGTGACTTGGGATTCTTTGGAGCTGGTTTACATTTGGCGCCTGGGCTTGTTTTGTGCTGCTCTTCTGTGCCAGGGCCCGTGTCAACAGTCTGCAATTTACAAAAACAAACACAGTGCAGTGCAGGGAATATTTGGAGCAAAACCTGTTAGAGTGACGAACCACCTAGGAAACTGAATGAGTGAAGAAATGCCATGGCAACCATGTCTTTCTGTGGGCTCCCGTTCAGAAATGCAGTACTGACCTTAGGTGGAGCCTGGAACACAAGAGGAGCAGGTGGTGTGTTGGTGCTGAACAAAGATGACAGGGAGCCGGGTGCTGCACAGCTTCTCGGGAACAAGCTTCCTGACACCTGACCCACCACGTAGTCCGCTGGATCCACCGTCCTGTGGAGGGAAGGTCAGGACACTGTGGACCCCAGACAGTTTCACCCTGCACCTCTACTGCAGGCTGTTTTCATCAAACAGGAGCTGCGACAAACCACATTATTTGAAGAAGGATGCAATAGCTTCCAACCCCCCGGCAGCAGCCGAACAGCCTCGGAGCTCCGAGCTGCTGTGCCACGGTAGGACATGAGTTCCACTAAGTGCTGCACACAATCATGCGCTTTAGCTCAGAGCAGCAGCTTGTGGTGGCTGAACAGACCTGTGCTGAGCTTTGTCTTGCATGGTTTCGCTCCTGCTGGCTGACCAAAGAGAAAGAACCAGGAGATCAAAACAAAACGCCACTCAGTCGATGTGACGAACACACGAACACGTTGTTTTCCGTTCTTGAAGCTGTCCCACTGAGAAATAAGTTCGTCGGGGAACATTTGTCATGGCCAAAAGGTTCCGGTGTTCAGCGGCCTCCTCCGCTTCCGCCTCTCGACCCCGTAGCCGTTTCTCAATACACTGCCAACTGTTATATCCCATAATAACTGTAATGTCTCTATGAAATGATATGTTCCCAAAAAATTACTCATTCGACGAAAGTCAAACACACACTCATGGCACTTAAATCCTGAGTTTTGCTGTCATATGGTCCCGATTTTATATATCTAAATATATATATGTTATATGTTATATAAAACACACACACTTTTCTTTTCAAGAATGCATGAGTATGTAAACACACACTGAGTCACTCCTCACCAGTGGGAGGTGCTAATGAGCACCAGAGTGGTTTGGTACCGCAGAAGAATAGGGTGTAAACAGAGAAGAAGTGCAGAGTGAAGGCTGTGCTTGTCTATGGTGGGTGCATCTGGTGTTGCTTCAGGCGGCCGGATTATTTCAGCGGATCCGTGTTGACACAGTCCGACATGCTGGACACTGCCGCCGGTGTGCTCACATCCCGCTGTGTTAAGCCTCTCTCACTTGGTGTTTCGCTTCCTTCTCTCTCTTCTTTCAGACATACAAGGGGTGAGACGCAGCAGAGGGAGGAGGAACGGTCGTCTCGGCTGCCTTACATTGACAGTTCGCCCCGATGGGAGAGGAGCCCAGGGAGCTCGAGGGTTTAAAGGGGGCGGTGGGCCGGCGGGTGTCTTGCGGCGGCGAGCGGGCCACGGTGCGCTACGTGGGCCCGGTGCCACCAACCACAGGTGCCTCCATGCCGGGTTACCTGCAAGATGATGGGTGCAGCAGGGGATGGTGGGGGTTCAGACCATTGCAGGTCACACTGTAGCGCCTGGCTTGAGCAGTCAGAGCGGATATTTACACACCTCTAATGCTGCATATATTCTCTACTGACCATAAGTCACTGATGGATCACAAGTTTACCAAGTACCACCAGTTTTCTGTTTTTAGTATCTAGATATTTCATGTGAAGAATGGAGCAACTCTCTTTTGTTTTTATACTAAACGTTTCGTTGTTTCACCACATAAATAACAGATTGAACTTGTTAATCAAAACATGAGAGGAAACCTTCAAGTGTTTGTTCGTACTGGAGGATTTCACTGCTGCAAAGCAATGTGACCCTGGATCTCACGAGACAGGAGTTCTTCTTTGGCCAGTTCGTGCTGAACCTCTCATGGTCAGCGTACTATTAAGCACTGAAGTACAATCCTCCATCAACATAAAGGTGCAATAGCATCGCAATCGACTCATCCAGTCTCTATTTGGCAAAGCTTTAAACGCAAACAAACTGTGACCTCTGGCTTGGCCAACATCGTCTGGAATCAAGCATGTGGCAGAGTCATTGCGAAGAAGGTCTTTAAGGTCACTTGAAGTGTTGACCTTGAGCACTTTGCTGAACGTCAAATCTTCCACATTCTGTTAGCTTTTCTTGTTACGTGTGTATATGTGTGAATGCAAATAGATGGGCCTCAATTGGGTATTTTGTAAGTGAAGATGAGTTCCTGTCATTCTCCATTGATTCATTCATTTGCTCCCAGTGATTTTGTTGGTGTTTCCAGTAGGAGAACCTGTTGACATTCTGAATAGCAGTACTGAGCGGCTGTATTGTATTGATCAGGGCTGTGGCTCGGTGTGGAGTGGGATCATCCAGACAGAGGCAAACATGATGGAAGCCATGAAGGAGTGCAATACTTCATCTGCAGGTAAGCATCCTCAGCAGCAGGCTAATTCTGGCTCCATTCAACCTGTGACATGAACGACTGACAGAATGCTGCCAGACGAAGGCAGGGTGTGTTTTTACATCTGCTCTCTGACTTTTTGCACAATCCAACATTTTGACAGGTGACAAACAAGTTGGATTTGTGTTTATTGAATGAGTACCAGGGGTTCATATTACAGTGGAACAATGTCCTGTTTAGAGCATTCTTGGCTCAGTGCAAGCTGAAAAGCTCCTCCTTGTTCTGCAGACACCCAAAAGGTGGCTCCTTTGTTCGTCCAGCCAAAGCCAGTTTTGGAATGGACTACGTGACTGCTCTGCGGCTAGCATACGACCATGAGATTGAGCAGAGCCCAGTGGGCTCTGAAATGCTGCCGTTGAGCCTCTGCACCAAGAAGTTCAGGTAAGATCACTACGTCACTCTGCCTCAGACTGTCTCACACTGTGTCACTCTGCCTCACTCTGCTTCTTTACATTGTGCAGTCTGAGTGAAATCCTTCATTCCCTGAAATGTGTTTAAGATAAAGCTCCTGCATGCAGATTGTGCGACCGGGACATTTTATTGCATAGCTCTGACAGCAAAGTAGCTTCTACACATATCTTCTCTCATTGCGTGTCTGCAGCCTCACATACAGGGAGCTTGTCTAAAAGCTAAGTGACATGACTACAGGATACTTTGCTGCCTTCACTCAAACCGTCTGACCATCTGCAGTCTGTTACCTCAATCTAGTTTCTGTCAAATTTCTCTTTGCAGCAATGAATTTGAACAAGTGGATGCAATGTTCTTCAGTCCAAGCTGTAGTTTCCACTACAGACAACATTCGCTTCCAGTAGATTAGGGCTGGGTGATAAAATGATAGATATATATCACAAAATTTTCTCCATTTCCTCAATAGAGACATGAAGCATAGGCGATAGACTTTACAATAGATGGCATTTGTCCAGGTTTGACGGACAATACGAATAGCCTATGGTAATGAGAGCTGCCTGCGCTGAACCAATCATGTGGCTGAAATGGAGGCCTCCCAAGTTAACATACCAAACTGGAGCAAACTAGCCACAAATGCAAGGGGACAGGTCGCAAGACGTACAGCCGTCTACCTTCACTCGGCAGTGAAACAACCGACAAGGCTGGGGTTAAAAAGGAAGTGTTCCCTCCGATGAAACTGCAGAGGAAACAGCCCAACCGTCAACAAGTGACTGCGATTTTAGTTGCGCTTCCAGCCACCTTGAATAAATACTTGAATGGAAACACTAGAAATGCAGACACATTTCATGCAGTCAGTGGAGGCTGAATGTGGACATGTCAGCTGGTACTTTGGTATCAGTGTTTTCACAGAGTTTTCACAGAGCTGTGCTTCACACAGTCGCTCCAGAGGAACAGTTTTAATGGGACTTTCCTTCAATAGACGTTTTGATTAATCACTGTAATGAGCAGAGAGAGGCTCAATGTAATGGAGTAAAAGTCCTGCTTTCACTTCAGAATTATACTCCAGTTAAGTTACTATGTACTCTTCTTTGAGGGGACTCCCACAAGTACAATTCATTCAAAAGGTTAATTCAGCGAAAGGAACGTGCTGCTTCCACCTCTGCTTCTCAGAATGACTCATTTCAAATGTTAAACTCTATTCAGTAAATGCAGTGTTACACTTTACTCCCTTCTTTGCACCACTGACTGTGTTGCATTCTCTGTGCTGACACAAAGGCTGAATGTGCACAACTGACTGCTCTGCTGTTGTTTTCCATCTGACAGCTTGGAGAACCTGCCAACAGTGTCGCTGTCTGAGCGGGAGGTGAACGGGCCTGGGCCCCAAGGCCAAATCAGAGAAACCACACCCAGTATCCTTGCATTGCTCTCCTTTTCTTTCATCAGGGACCATGTCAAAGATGCTTCCAGAACCCCTCATCATCATGCAGTAATTCTGTCTTCCCCTCATTTACAGTGATTCCAAACACATTGTGGAAAGGTCCCAGATGATTTTAAGGGTTACTTCATGAATGATGGAGCCATGTGAAACCTTTAATCCGTAGGTAAACACAACTAACCATCCTCCATTTTCTGAAGCCAATACTGAAGTTAGACAGATTGGCTCATTATGAAAATGGAACTTCTTTTGATGGTGTGTTGTGCGAGGACAAAAGAGACCTTAACAGAAGCTGTCATGTGTCCGATGGTTGAACCTGAGTCAGACCCTGCTGTCCTGCTGGGAGGACGTGGCTGCTGTCAGCCAGCAGCTTGAGAACCTGGAAGAACTTGAGCTCAGGTACTGCTCCCTCTCACAAGCCCACAGTCAGTCGGGGACATGTTCAGTGGCTCTTCAACCCTCCTTCACGCTTCTCTTGTTCAGCTCCAACAGACTCCGTTTGCTCTCCAACCCATCAGATCTCGGGCAGGCTTTCTGCCACCTCAGAGTCCTTGTCCTCAACAGATGTGAACTCACCTGGCCTCAGGTAAACACCACTGTACACAAGGAGGGAATTGTTCCTTTCTTCTCTGCAGTCCAAAAAAGTGCCATCATTCTTAGTTACACTGTGTTGATGCCTGATTATCAGTTGTGCCACTGATGTTGTGTCCTCTGCTGTTTGTAAGATTGTGGAGTGCTCCCCAATGTGGCCACAGCTGCAGGACCTCTATCTAGAGGAGAACAACATCACTGAGCTTCAGAGGTATTGCTGCCTTTCATGCACTCCTCCTTCACATATGTTCCCATTGTGCACGCATGCATGCATGCGCGAGCGAGCACTCAACGTTTCTCTGTTACAGGCCTGAGGGAAGTCTGGAGTCACTGAAGAGCCTCAATCTGGTGCTTAATCCTTTAGTGCAGGAGAGTATCGTCAGTCTGTCGTCACTGCCCAGGTCAGTGCTGGGCCATGATCTTGATCAAGGTCATCTCCACATCTACAACACTGTGCTTCCATCTACCAGAGACAGTGTAGTGTGTCCTCTGAGAAGCGTCCTCATCAGTACAACATGACATGTGGTGAATGGGACGGGTCCAGTCCAAAGTGGGAATCTGTCCAAGGGGCTCAGTACCAAAGTTCACTTCCTCACAGTGGGGATTCAGAATGAATCCATTTTGGTTCCAGTCATAGTTCTTACTCATTTAGCGTGGTCATCCAGACCTGCTGGAGTGTTTATTACCGTTTCTAATAAACACAATGACAATAAAGCCCATTCCAAATGTCCTCAGGCTGGAGCAGCTCAACTTGTCCAGGACTGGACTGTCTGCTGTCCAATTTGAAGACGCTGCTCTCGGTATATAACACAAAACCCAGATCAGTTCACTGATCTGCAATTCCTCTGTTGTCATACATGTTGACAGACTTTACAATCGGAACTTGTTTCTTGCAGGATCTCAAACATCCATGTTTGCAGTGCTGAAGAAGCTCTGTGTCGACCACAACAACATTACCAAGGTGCTTGTCTGTGTGCTTGTTCACCTGCATGCATGCTGAGAGACTTAAAGATATTTTAAGTTTGACATATTAGATCTCTACAAGTCCCTATGTTCAGCAAAGGCCAATGAGCAGAAAGACAATATACAGTTATTTCATAAAAAAGAAATGACACATCTTATTTAAAGACAAATGAGTAATCAGTAAAAAAACCCAGTAAAGAGCAACATGATATAATTGTAAAGGGAACATCAAAAACTTGTTTGAACCCTGAAGGGCCTCGACCTTTGCTGCAGTGTTGTCCGTGTGGTGGACAGGTGGTCATATTCATGGGCTCCAGGGGTCTCAGTGGGGGCAGCAGGTCTTAGGTGTTTTGCATTTTCCTGGAAGAAAACCAGTGAGAACCTGTTCTCTGTAGGAGTTTGTGAGAGCTCCTGGCAGCTGCTGTGTGCAGTCTAACTGAGGTCAGCACGCTGTCTGTGGCTGCATGCAGAAAGAACTGCCTGTCTGAAATGAAGACGTGCATCTCTTTGGTCATCTCTCATGTGTATAACCAGGAGTCTGCACTTGCTCCGCCTTGCTCTGCTTGTAATGAGCTATCATCCACGACACTGACGTCCACCTTCTTGCTCCACCTCTGTGCAAAGAGTAACCCCCCTTTTCTCTCTCTCTCTCAGTGGTGTGTGGTGGACGAGTTAGCCAAACTTCCCTCTTTGACTGAGCTTTCATGCCGTGGCAACCAGCTGCTGAGCAGTGACAGGAACCCCAAAACAGCCACTCAGATGCTGATTGCAAAACTGGGACAGCTGACCATCCTCAATGGCTGTGAGGTACGGTCCATATAATGACTGTAGACTGATGTGTCCCATGCCTCTTCCTGCCCTGTTAGTGCCCTAAGGGCCTGACAGCCGTCCTCCGTCTACCACCGGCACCTCAAATGGTCTGAGTTACTAACCCTTCACAACCCTCTGCTCTCTGAATATGTCATTAAATGGCTTGGTTTCACAATATCAGCATCAGGGAAAAATTGACTGGTAGAAAGTGACTCTGTCTGAGGATGCTGCCACACACATACCTGGGGGGCATCGCCTGATCCCACCTCCCAGTCTGTACATTGAATTGCTAATGCGCAACTTTTGTATGTAAATTTAGAAGATATCCAACAGTTTGTGTCTGCCGCCCATCCATTCACGTGTGTGCTCGTGCCTTCAGCTCCTCCCTGAAGACCGGAGAGGGGCGGAGCTCGACTACATCAAGATGTTTGGACAGGAGTGGCTGAAGGCAGGGGGGGCCAGTCAGCCAAGCCCTCAGTTCACCTGCTCGCACCCTCGATACCAAGTCCTCATCAGCAGTGAGTCCAAAATCAACCAGTTCTGAACTCATACATGCTCCTAAAGTTCAGGAGGAGTTTGGCTGTGGCTCGACTGATGAAGTATGGATGTTCTCCAGGCTCACGTTGACGTCTCATCAGCGACCTGCGTGTTGTTAACCTCCAAAGTTTCAGCTGGTCATAACCACAAACTCTTTTTCAGGGAAAAATTGCCACATACTCAATCCATAGAGTTTCTCACTGTGGTTGTTCCTCACTGACTGTTCTCTCTGGATGTCCCCTACTGGTTTGTTTCTGTGCTCCAGAGTATGGCGCGCCAGAGGAAGGCGAGCTGCAGAAGCCTGAGCCTTTTGCGCTGAAGAATCAGCTGCTGCGTCAGTACCCCCTTTGTTTGCTCTCTGTCCTTTGATTGTCGTTGGGATTGATCATCTTTGGGTCCCAGTTCATCCAAAGCAGGAATAAACCTACATATGGCTCCCATCTGCTCCACAGAGATAACGTTTGTGTTTCCTGATGACGCTGATCGCAAGCCCATCACGAAGAAAGTTCCAGGTACTTAGTTTTGCGTTCATCAGAGCTGTTCCAGAACATTCTAGAAAAGCTTCCATGTGTATGGAGCGACAACTGCTTCTGCTGCTGTTTGTGCCCTCCAGCTGCCATGATGGTTCAAAAGGTAAAGGGCCTCCTGCGAAGACTGCTCAAGGTTCCTGCTGCAGATCTGAGGCTCACCTACACAACCCCGAAGGTGACTGCGACAGGGAATGACTGCTTGTTACTAAACTGAGACCACATCACAAAGCACACACCTTGTGGATTAGCTCACTGAGTAGAAAAGCCTGTTTCCACTGAGAACAGAATGAAACAAAGTTCATCCTTTTCTTCTGGCTGCCTGGGGCACACAGAGCGCTCCGCACAACAGACTAACTGTAGACCCAATCAGTTGCATACTCACAGTGAGTAAATGTTACTGCTACACTGGGCACCTCACAGAAGAGGCCTGCAGTATATTGTCATTGTTGAGCACCTGTCTGGTATGTTTTCCTGAAGAAAACGAATGGAGCATTCTGAGTCTGTAAATGTCTGATGGTCTTGAACACATCTTCTGCCACCACAGCCTGCAAAGGCACAGTGGAGGAAAGAATCCTGCCATGATCAGCGTCCAGAAACCCAGTTCTAAAAATCTAAACATTTAAATGTGAGAAAACTGAGACCAGCTGTAAGCCAGCATGCTGTCCTCTGTCATGGATGAGACTTCGAAGTTAATACCATTCACATCATGGGAGGACTTTTGGTTTGGTTTGGACAGCAACTTCCACATTTCCTATTCATTACTATCACTTGGGAGTGAGGCCAAACTTGAGTGAGGATGTCGTCTGTCAGCTTTGACTTATACAGTTTACCTCTTTCTTTGGTGTTATGCTTCATTTCCGTGGGGCACCAGGGCAATTGAATCTCTAGGTGGTGCTAGAGAGCTGTTGGACCACTTTGGCCTTCACTCAATGTGACATTCCTGTCAAATTGGGTGATTTTTTTGAGCATGTCTAAGGGGCTAGTCTATTTTGCAAAGAGACGTGATAGGATAAGAACTTGAAGCATGAGGAGAGCGCAGTCCTCTGCCAAGTGGCCTCACAGTGTTAAAACTTGCCACAGAAATGATGGGGCTTTTTCCACTTGGTCTAAAGTTGGACTAAAACACACTTCTGGTTGAAGAAAAAAAAACCTTCAGAGGAATCCGTTCATGACTTCTCCCTTAATTTAGTTAACGATCAAACCAACCAATGCTGTGCACAGTGTCCTTGGCAGAGGTGACAAGTTCAAGAACAAGACTTGGTACAAACGCAACAGGTCCTTTTGTATCTGCCATGGTCTTTTCGAAGTCAATCAGGTGACGAGTAAATACAAAGGCCAGACCAGTTTTCATGCACCTTCAACTCATTGCCAAGTGCAACAAAATGACCGAAATGGAAAAACAAGTGGAACAATAAATATGTGATAATGTAAACCTCACAATGCTAATCTATTGTTATTGATTTTACTTGAGTACACATTTTGTGTAGACTACCCACCTCTGCTCTGTGGTGGGTGAGACTGTCATAATTATTATATTATGTGGAAGGAGAAACCACAGCATGAGTGAAGCTGGGGGCCTGAGGGTTGTTGGAGAGTGATTGAAGGTTGAAAGCCAGAAAACCAGATCAGCTCACCCTGCAGCTGTGTGACAGAGAGACAGTTTTCAGGTACGGTGAAACTTTTGTGTTGATGTTGTCAACCTTTTCTCTTCCTGCTCCTCCTGTGGACCTTTTTCATTCCAGAAGGTGGGGTTGGAGTTTGAGATTGACAGTGACTTGAAGACGCTGCAGTTTTACTCCATAGAGGACGGAGACCAGCTGCTGGTTCGCTGGTGCTGAGCCACAGCCAGAGGTGGAAAACCAGAGCAGAGGGAGTGGATGCTACATCCCTGTGCAGCAACGAGCCTGTGGAAGGGCACGCACGCACGCGCACACGCACACACGCGCACACACATTCACGCACAGACCTGCTCTTTGCCACATTTCACACTTTGTTGCCCCAAATGTGCTTTCAATACTTGACTAAGATTATGTCATCCAAAGAATCTTGGAACCTCTGTCCACCCCCTTTTTTCTTTTCACCTTTATATCTGAAATTTGAACCTACTAGTGATTAATGAAGAGAAACCAACACATATGAACCCATGTTTACGTAGCTTATTTTTGGCTTGTAGAAGACAGTTATGCTTGATTCCTGCAGGACTCTTCAGGGTCTATTGCAGGAACTTTTCATATTCATCCCCAAACTCTTGAAATCCTGAAAAGTTGCCTTTCCACCCAAGACTTTTTTTTTAAAATAAATAACATTTTTCAAGCCAGTTACTCCATCTTTTTCAGATCACCGGTGATGCTGTTTGTGCTGAGCAGTGCTGCAGCACACAGCTGTGATACCAGCCACTCTCCCTCCTTCTGCTTCACCTCCAGACTCTGTTTATCTGTAAACATGTTTCATTTTGTGTTTTAATAAGAAATATAGGAGAAAAGAAACAACAAAGTGAAACTTAAATGAGTGGACTGTGGTGTTCTGATCCTGAGGAGAAAACTTTGCCAACTTTATCTTAAAAACAGTTTAAAATGGGAGTCGTCGTTACAGAGGGATAGTCACTCTTATAATGACACTGAGATGTGATGTCTCCATCTTCCTGAACTGAAATCCTCCTCCCCCAGTCTCCTCTCCACTGGTGCTGAGGCCTTGCTGGACATGTCCCACTATGTTGGCATGTTTGAGGGCTGTTACTGGGATCTTTGTTTCACTGGCTGGTCTCATTTTAAAAGGAAAGAACCTGAATTTTTTATTGTGAGGAAGATGTTCAGTGGAGATTGGAACTGTAGGATGGAAGACATAAAACAGGAGAGTGCACAAAAACATTCTATAAAATGTTTTATTGAGTCTTTCTTTTGATGCCTTTCTGTCGGTTTCTCAGGACAGACCTGAAGAATCTGTTGTTCACAGACTGTGTGACTTGATGTGCACATAAAACTGCCCAGCAGGGCAGCAACAACACCAGGAGGAGGTGCAGATTGGAGGCAAAGATCTTTGTGTTGCCAACAACTTGAAAATGATTTGAAATACTCATGCAACTATTTTAATCTTGACATGTTATCGTAGTTTTATTGTTTGATATACATAGAAGGGTATGAATGCAGTAATTTGTGAGTTTGACATTTTTGCTGCTGAATTTTAAAAATCTGCAATGTTTCAGTTGTGGTGTGTGATGCCAAATCTTGCTACCACTTAAGGACGCAGCCATCGAGACTGTAAAATAGACACAAGAGTCTGTCTATAGACTAGAATAGTAGACAGAATTGTCTGATTTTCTGAAGAAAACAAAGTGAAAAGAGAACTATAAAAATACCATTAGTTCAAACCACAGTTCAGTATTTGATAAGTTTCATTACCTGCACTCTAAAACAATTTCTTTACATGTTACCTCATTGGTCCCCAAAAGTACAAGTTAGTTCACTAAAAGATAAAGAATTTGTACTGAATCACCAGAACAACAAACTTTGAGCTGCTTAGAAACCCAAAACACAAAGTTTAAGTTTAGAATGATTGTCAAAAAGTTGAGGTCATTTACAGTATAAAAAAACAATGACAAAATGTTAAAATAGGGCTTTTTACAAAAGGACTCTAAGAGGACTCTACACAGTGGGCAGAGAGGGCATCTGGGCAGCGACAACTGAATCCTCCGAGCCGGGGCAGACACAGGTGGGGACAGCCTCCATTGTTGGAGCAGTAGTTGTAAGCTGGAACATGGAGAAGAGTAAGAAAAGGTCAGTAGCCAACTGAGGTAATACAACACACAGGCAGAAAGCTGCAGCAGCAACTTCTGCTGTGTTGATTCCCAGAGAAAAGTTTGTAAAAAAAACAAAAAACAAAACACCAGATCCTATATCTCTCCTGTTACCGCATCCGAGAGTCACAATAGGAGCAGAGTACATACTGTTCAAGAGCCAAGGTCATAAAAGAGGTGCAGATGGCTGAGATGAGGAGGCCTGCTCAGCCCCCAGACCTCGTGCAGAAGAGGCCGCACAGCAACCTATTGGCAGAATGCAGCAGGTGGAACAGGAGAACTGATGGAAAGACAGCACTTTGTGACTGACAGGAATGCAGGCTTGCATTGATTCTCTGCTGCAAAGGAACTTCTCAAGCTGGTGGGTGTGGTTTATGTAAATTGAAAAGCCCAACAGAATTTTTAAAAAACAAACTGGTTGGCTGCCTTGGCAGCAAACACGACATTAAATCTTTATTTCCAAGAAAAAATGATTTAACTGTACTCTTAATGCGCCAATATAGTCAGTGGGCCATCTGCCCTGCTATTGCACAGAGAACTGTTGGCTTATTTTATACAGTATGCTGTTGTTTGCCTAGCCCACTGCATTGTCTTACCCCACCAAAAGACCAAGTGTAAACTTGATTGGATGAGTAGTTTTCTGATGCAAAGACACAAACATCAAAAAGTTTGGACACACTGTATCCTTCAAGTCAGTGGGAAAGTGGGTCAGAATTTTTGAATGGGACTGTGTGTGTTCTGCTCTGATGTTGGTCATGATTTGGTCTTGGGTTAGGTGGTCTTGACAGCAACATTATTAGCAAGTGACAATCATGGACCCTGGTAGATTTGTGAGATAGAGGCTGATTGGTAGAGGAACAACATCTGCACAATCTTCTATTTCAGTGAAGCAAACACTTGGTGAAATCGCTCATGGTCTAAAATGACAACATGGCTGAACTCGACATTTCCTGTGTACAACAGTGGCTGAAATGGAAGCAAGGTTGCTACCACTTACTGTGCCACAGGTTTTAGCAGCTTTTTTTGTGTTTGACATAGTTTTTGTAGCTCAACAATTATTATGAGCATTGCAAAATGTATCTTCTGTGTTATTTGTATTCTATAGTTCATCAAATCAAAGCCCCTCCAGGGACTAGAAGAGCATTTAGCTCTGGCTACAAACATGTATGCACATCTGCTTTTTTCTTGTGAAAACAAGAATTTGCCACCAACAGCTAAACTATAACTAAATTAGATCCCGAACACTCTTAGATTAGCTTCCATCTGGTATTTATCCATCTGTGCCATTGTTAGGATGAGGCACATGTCTAAAATCTATTGAAGAAAATGCCTGTTAAACTAAAGGATGAATCCTGGTGAGTTGTGAAAGCTCTCTGCTGTATCATGAACATAATGGAATCCTTAAGACTAAGCTGCTTTTGAGAGATGAAAGCCTCCAGAATAGTGAATGGTGCCAAAAGTGTTTGTGGATTCTAATCTTGCAAATGACCAGGACATAAATGAAGAGATGGTCGGTGGACACTTGGTCCTTCTTGGGGCTGGAGAAAGTCCAGCAATAGAAGTTGTTTCTCATCACGTCCTGCTGTAAAGCTTCGGCCCACTGCCCACAGCTGGCATCTCTGAGCTCATACATCTATACATCCATTCCTCCGTTCATCCAGGATTCCCACGCTTCTATGCATTCACAGTCCATGAAGGCCTGCAATCCCTCAGCACATCTGTTCTCCCACTGGATCAGAGGGATTTGTTCTGCATTTCCTGGAACTGGACGCTCACAGCCACAGTGTGAAGCCGCCCTCAGACTCTAAACTGTATTGACTTCATGGGAAGCCGAGTTGCTGAAACTTTTCACAACAATTTATCCAATACATGAATTTCTTTTATCCAACAATGAACAAGTTACCTTTTGAAGACTGCCACAAGTCAGAGGAGCCATAGAAAGTGAAGTGGCCTGAGCGGAGCGGCTGTTTGCTACAGCATTCTGTGTTTTCTTTGTCATTTCAGGAAAATGAATATCTGACTCTTTTTCTTTTCTTTTTTTTAACTTTCTACCTACAAACTTTTACCACTCTTTTTTCATAGACTTTCAGCTGACATTGTGACACTTTTGATTTATAAGAAAATGTTTGACAGCTTCAGAAAAACTGAAAGTATCAACTGAACGTCTCTGAGCTGCAGTGAAGTCAGTCAGTCAGCTCGGGTAAATTCCTGCAGAGATTTCAAGAGCTGTGTCCAGCAGAGAAATGCAACTAAGAGCAAAACTTCCACAAGACACAGAGGATGGTTGGATCATTTCATGGTTTAAAATACTGGCTTTACTCACTTACTTCGTTACTTCTTTTACTTGAGGTTTAATTGTATTTCATTGTATTTCTTTTTCCCCTTATGACTCTTAGAACTGTGGTTGACTGATTTAAACGGCGTTTGAGCAATCCTCATTGTCATCAACATCACTTAAGCTGCTGATTGCAGATGATGGTGTTTCTGAGCAGGTCTTATGAAGCAGAGTTTCTTCTGACTCTAAAACATGCACAATTAAAGGCTGCAGAACGTGTTCAATGAGGTCAACTTCGAGCTCAATGAAAAACACAAAATGAAAGTCAATGTGATCAGCTCAGTGAACACCTTCAAGCTTCTCTCCTTTCAGCTGCAACACCATGATTCTGGGAACGTCCAAATATTCCAGAGCTGGAGAAAAAAGGGAAGACGTGTCTCCAACTTAACAGTCAGTTGGACCGTTCAACTGTAGTGGAGCCAGTGATACGCTGTGCTACACATTTAATGGGCAGCACAATATTGAGGTTGATTGTGGCCCTACATGGTACAATGCTGTTTCACCTGAGCTGGAATGTGACATTTTTGAAACCACAGCAGCCTAACAAAGAAGTGTCCATGAAAGCAGAGCAATAAACAAGAAAGGGAAAGAACAAGAGTGAGTATATTATTAGTATTTCCCTATTTGTACAGGTCTGTGTTAATGTGGTTCAGGGCAAGTTTTAATTCTCTTCTGCAAGCAGAGCAACTGTATAGTCATGTTGTCCTCATGCTTCCCTGATGGTAAATACCTGGAGGACACTGTGTTCTGGTGGCGGTTATTCCATACAGTCGACTGCGCTTGTGTGGCAGCAATTCCCCAGTTTGCCGTCCAGAGTGACGCTCCACAATCACCACTGCCTCCCTGTGAGACAACAGCATCTGCAGGTCAGGTGAACTGTTGCTTTCGATCCATTCAGAGCTTTGATCAGTGCAACATCACCACTGCTGTTCAGCATGTTTCATCCTTGTATAGAGATGGGCCTTGTCCATCAAATTGCCTTTACATCAATGTTTCTTAACCTATTTTTCAGCAATGGAATCACCAATGAAATTGGTTTTCACTGAGTGCCCCGAACCACAAAAACAGAAAGATTTTGAAACACAGGACTGAGGCCCTGACTTATTCATTTTATTCAAACTATAAATGATTAATAACTAAGTATTTAAAGTTTGCTCTTTTAGGATTTGAATGTATAAAATTAAATTATGATTTATTCTAAACATGAAATTTCAAATAAATGTAAAAAAAAAAAATTCATTCCTATTTTAGAGCCTTCATACATTAATTTCATTAGTTGTACATCTTTCGAGTACCCTCTTGTATTCAAGTAGCCCAAGAGGTACACACATCCTGTGTGAGTACCGGTGCTCCAGATATAAGGGTTTATATTATAAAGTGACAGTTAAATATACCACAAATGGCATACTTTGATATTGTATGACAACCATGAATCTATTGTCACTCTAAGATGAAAACTTACTTTTTTATGTTAATTGTGGAATA
The DNA here is from genome assembly GCA_032164315.1 of Malacoctenus gilli. Classification (NCBI taxonomy): domain Eukaryota; kingdom Metazoa; phylum Chordata; class Actinopteri; order Blenniiformes; family Labrisomidae; genus Malacoctenus; species Malacoctenus gilli. The sequence goes on along the minus strand of JASSRZ010006987.1, from coordinate 6,060 downwards.
TTAAAGTGGAGCATTTTCATTTTATGGTCACAAAGGAGCTGTACATTCTGCTCAGTGACAAAGTTTGGCTGTGGGTAATAATGTACACTACATTGTGTGCGTGCATGCATGTGTGCATAAGTAACAAAAACAATCCATCTGCTCTTCTGATGGTTATTTCTTGTGTTCAGCACACAAAAAGCAAAATGTGTTTTTGCAAGTTGTGGTAATTGATAGATGGACTTTGCTTACAGGAAAATCCGATGTTCTGACACAGACAAGAGAGAAACTAAGAATTTGGTGAACTCTGTATTTCTCTCTGTAAGACATAAATCAAGAACAACTGAAGTGAAGTGAGGGAAACACTATCACTCGTGTTTTCTCAAATCTAATCTGACATGTGTCAAATAAATTTCTAATGTATGACTAAAGAAAACATTAGCTTCCTTTGCAGTACTAAAAAACAAAACCATTCAGTTTCTGATGTTCTGAAGGATCATTGTGGATTGAGGGATTGACACAGGTGCTAGATACAGTGAAAGATTGCAGTGCTGCTTGGAGCTGTTGATGCGTTTGTCAGTATGTACCTTTTCCAGTCTGTGTAGTACAGGCTGCCACCCACTGAGACCAGAGCAAAAGGATACTGGATCCCTGCAGCAATAGTTTTCCTCTGACCACGATGTGGATTCATACACTCCACCTTATGAGTTCCTGCAAGGCCACACAGGTTTAGGGATTAAAAAGATATGACTTGGAGTCCTGACACTTAATGGTGTGATATGGATAGTCTGAGTGTATCACCTGCATCAGCCCAGCAAAGTTCCTGGCTGTCAAGATCCAAAGTCAAACCATTGGGAAGTCCCAGGTCATCTTGGACGAGAATGCTTCGGTCTGTCCCGTCCATGTTGGACATCTCAATTTTTGGTTTCTCTCGGTCCCAGTCTGCCCAGTACAGCCGTCTATGGTCACCAGACCAACAGTTAGAACAAGCTGCTTCTTTCAGTCTGGAATCTCAAAAAGGATTACACCTGTTGTTTTTTTTTGCTTCAGATGGCCATTCTCATCATGCACCATGAACCACTAACTCCTGTCAAGTCTGTCACAGACACAAGGTTCATAACATGAAGCTGATCGAGCAGTTCAAGCAACTTCCAAACATGAACATAAGACATTTACTTATTTTGCTCATTATTGCAAATAGGCTTGTTACTAATGAATAGAGGCTCTTTATTCTCACTGGCGACCGCTCGAGAAGGGGCGAGAACCCGGTTTTATTTTCACCCACCCTTTTCCTTATTCTATAAAAATGCCTGTGGTCTATTATTGTTTTATTAATAAAATTGCAGCTGTTACTGTAGCTTTTAATTTTACTTTTGTTCAAATTAACTCTTCCTTGATTTTGAATATTCAATTTTCCCATTCTCCATCACTCACCCATAGTTCGGGTCAGCGACTATCGGTCGGGGGTTGACTAAGTTGGTGTCAAACAAGACCCGGCGCTGGCTGCCATCCAACTTGGAGACCTCCACGGTGTTTCGCATTGAGTCGGTCCAGAAGAGGAGACGGGCCACGTGATCTATAGTGATGCCTTCTGGACTCTGCAGCTCTGAACAGGAACAGAATGTTAACACAGCGGTTCAGACAGTGCAAATCAGGAATATCCTGTTAACATTCCAAAGTTATTTCCATTCCAATTCCCAGCTGGACCTTCCTGGACAGTGGTACCCTAAACCTACAACAAAGGTGTTCTGTACACCTTTAAACCCTGTAGTCACTGATGTGTTAATCATCTTCACATCACTGTAATTTAGAGAAAATCCTTTTTTGTGGCTTTGTGTTCAGGTTGTTGTGTCACTTTTAAGGCAGGTGATATGCGGTGTCATCCAGTATCGTTTCATCACTGAGGTGTACGCAAAAAACCTCAAATGCTTAAAAAATGTTGATTTCGAACAGTTTTTGAGCTCTGAAAAATAATTGTAACATTATATATCAGTGAGTATGTTTTTTTGCAGGAATGCAAATTGTCATGGCAATTTGAAACTTTTCATGGCAGCGTCTACATCTTCACAGGAGGTTCATTTTAAAAGCCATTACATCCAACATTTGTGTGGAACAGAAATTTGGATGTGATTTTTGAAACACCATGTTTGCCTCATTTTCTTGCTTGGACACCTTTTACTTGACGTGAAACACATGAGGTCCCTGGGCTTGTGACAAGTAATACCGTTGGTGATGACTGGGATGATTCCTCCTCCGGTCAGACTGATTTTGCTGATGGCAGGTCCAGTGATGTCGGTCCAGTAGACCATGTTCTCAAGACAGTCCTGGGCCACAGCGATCACCACTCGGTCCTGAGAAGGAACACAGAGTCTTTTGTCTTCTGTCAGTGAGTGTGTCAGAGATCAAAGTCATTCAAAAATGCCAATGCCAGTGGACAGCTTATTATTCAGCCTCAGCAACACACCAGCACTTTGTCTGACTGATAACTTATGGACTCCATGAAGGAGAACCTTGTCTTCACTGCTGCACAACAATGAGAGGAGTTGTTCCAGAGGCTGAAATGCTGTGAATAGTTTAACGTGCATTTGTGAATTCTCGAGCACTTCAATTTCTTGACATGAAAAATCTTTGCAAAGTCAAAACACAAAGAATCTTCTGACACAAACAAGAAGAATCTTTGACTTTTCTTGGTGGTTTTCCACCAATCTAAACTTTAGTCATTTAACTCAGACATCGAGAATGCCCCCCTGTGTTCCCACCGCCTTGTCCTGGGCATACACCCTCTTAAGATGGTCAGAATTCTTCCAATATGCAGCCCTGCTAAAACTTCTGATTGAGTCCTGTGGAAGTTATTTGAGTGTCTTTCTTTCTGGTGTTTGAGACTATTATTTGTAATTTCTGGAGTTTCAGACTCTTTAACAAGCAGCTTCTGTTATGTCAGCTGTTCACCGCTGACAGAGCTGAGGGAATGCTACAAGAGAACAACACACATGTGTTGACTGTGGAAAAAGAAAAAAAGGATGTCTATAGAGAGCTGAAAGTGCTTTGGCTCCTTTCAAACTTACATTCAGAATCCAGGGGCATCACCAAAAAACATTGACACAAAATGGTAACAGAACATAGATCCATCTACCATAAAGATATTGCCATTCAGATGAAATAGTGGAGCCCAGGGGTTTAAACCAAACATGGTGAAGCAGCTTTCAGCTGTTGTGTTGATCATAAATGGGAAATACGTCCTATTAAACTGAAGTCCGCTCAAAATATGAATGCTGTACGATTTAGATAAAAGAATTTAAGTTTGTGTGCTGATTAGTGAACTCTATTCTATGCTCAGATGCTTTTGTTGCTTATTTATCTTCTGTGTTCTTCTATTTTTCTGTTAGAACAAAGGTTTGCTCTGTTGATACTCACACTCCAAATGGACTTTGATGCATGAGAGCATCCTTTCTAGTGTATTGACATCTGTAAGTGACTCAGTTCACTTGTTTAGTGCACACCAGAATGTAGCCACAAAATGGAGCCACTAACACAGATGTTGTAGCAGGGTAATTTGAGTTTTTCCCTTTAATTTTGCCCTGAGAAATCAATTCCCAAAAAGAACGAAAAATTCTACTGAAGGCCATGAACACTTTGCTCCGTTCCCTGCTGACCACAGTAATTGCACATGAGGTGTCTGAAACGGGCCCACTGATTAGTACTAAGGACAATATAGAGTCCCCATTGTTAAATGTTACAAAAGATGTTCTCACAGGAATATGCAGCAGAGTTTTGGCCTCCTTTGGTATGCCGTTTCCATCGAGAGGGACAAGCTCAATCTTCCCGCTCTGAGCGAACACTAAGTGTCTTCCAGGAGCCACGGGGTGAACATCAGGCCGTGGGGTTGGGCCAAATGGGGGAGGAGTCACCGTCTGGTCAATACCTGTGAAGGCCAGAAAATCTTTGCTGTCAATTTTTCATTCATCCATACTGTATACTGTATGAAAATACTCTCTTTTATATAAACTGTAGAATGCAGGTTCATATTTTTGCTGATGACACACTCGACTGAGTGATTTCTTGTGGCATAGAGAGCACTCACACATCGGATTGCTTCCAGCTCTAGTGCGGGTGTTGGGGATCTCTTGTCCATTGGCATCCACACACCAGCACTCGCCGATTCTGTGGTGACACTGTGTGGGCTCAAAGGCTCCACGCTCATCACACTGAGGGATGTACTGACCAACAGCTGGTCGAGGATGAAAGAACAAGGAGTAGGTCTGGCTGGAGGAGGCTCCAGCCCAGGCGCTCTCTTTCTGTTGCTCACACAAGGTCTTCTCACGCTCTGAGAACACAGAAGAAACAGTTTGACTGGGGCATCAACCCACAGTGTCATCAATGGTCTGTTGAGAACAAGGCCTCACAGAAATGTCCAGGTCTAAGGTTCACTTCCAGGTGGAGTCTTTGTTTTTGGACTTTACATGTTTTACTGCACAGGTGTGGATTTCATCGACTACTCCATTTTCCTCCCAAAGACTAAAAACGTCCATGAGGTGGGCCAACAATATAAATGAAAATTGTCTCTCAATTACTTTACCCAATTGGATAAATTCAACGGGCAAAAGGAGAAGTTGGACAAATATATACTTTGTGACATCTAATTCCAAACTCTCCAAATGACTGCTTCCATCAGCAAGCAGTTAGGGAGACTGGGACTTGTTGCCATCCAGACTCGTTAGAGGAGAAAATAAGGCAACCTGTCAAACCTGTGTCATTGTTCTGATTTAAAAGAACCTATTATACAAAGTACTTTGAAGGCTTTTGAACACAATTTTTTAGTGTCTGGCCTGCCCCTGAACCCCCAGAATGTTAGACCAAAAAACAAAATGTGTATTTTGATGGCTACATAAAAGTAAATTCATGGTGTCCTTTGAGCTGATCAGGTTTTGGCAAATCTGTTATGCAACAACTTTTTCAACTTGCATAAGCCTTCCTATATGTAAGTTTAGGACTTGTTGGAATACAATTAGTCATTCACTCCCCCATTAAGAATGACTTTAAACTTAATAAAGCCTGTGAGGCTGAGTTTGAGAGAGTTGGTTGAGCTTTGGCTGTGTGTACCAATGGTAACAAAGCTGTGGCTGGTGTGTTGCTTTAACAACAGTGTAAACTCAGGTACTCTTCATTGGACAACATTGTTATGGAAAAGTGTGTACATGAAAACAAGCCTCGCTGTTATTTGGTAACCAGCATGAATTTGCAGCTTGCAATAAGAAAAGAACGAATGGCAGAGCAGCACCAACCATATTCCTGAAGGTGAGCCCCGCTGACAAATCAGTCAGGAGTACAGCAAAGTACTTTCATATCAACCTCTATACCTTGGCTCAGTACAACAAGAAATTCCCCCAGTGCCCTTCTGTGATCACTTCAACAATGGGCCACCTGGCAGCAAAATCCACAGGGTGGATGAAACAACCACACTATGATGGTTTCCTCAAGTATTTGTGGTCCACAACAAGTACTCTAAGGAGAAGCCCTTCTTGTGGATAAATATTGCTCCCATCGCTCTATTGATGGTGAGATTTGAACATGCTACCAGCCATCAAGCCATCAAGCACTCACAGTTTGATGTCGGTTCCTACCTGTGGAAATAGGGCTGCAATCGAAACCATTTCCCTCAAAACCAGGGCGACACTGGCAGGTGAATGAGCCCTGTGTGTTGGAGCAGAAGGCCTCCTTGTGACAATGATCCTGCTGGCATTCGTCTACATCTGTTTGGGTTGAGATAACACCATCCAATCAATCTGACCGTTGGATTCAAACAACATAACAATGTATAAACACCAGATTGACAACCATCAAAAAGCAGAGGCTAGACTTTCATACATAGTCTGCCAAAAATACGAATAAATTGTTGACTGCAGCATCTGCTGTAACCTTATAACACTATCTTTTGTCAAAAAAAAAAAAAGGCCAGCAGAATGATTTCTTACAAATCTTCTAACAGGATATTGTACGTGATTATATTTACACACACACACACACACACACACACACACACACACACACACACACACACACACACACACACACACACACACA